>JAHWFO010061066.1:98872-123324 GCA_023313115.1 Rhysida immarginata
CAATTGCAAACTTGTTCAGCATAAAAAAACAAACAAAACAAAAAAAATCATCCAAATAAGACCAACCAATTACCCACAATCACGTGGTGAACTGTTTGTAGTCACACTGCACAAATAAGTTACTTCAAACAGTTTAAAAAAAAAAGTTAATCAACAAAATGCTCGATGTGACGACCGTGGGCACCATAACACAATTGGGCACGGAACCTAACTGACGCCAAAACATCGGCAAGCATGGCTGTTGTTTTCCTCGGCACGCTTCCTGGATTCCTGAAAATAAAAGAATGAAACCAAAGTGATACGGAAACAGTGTTATTTATTTGCCTTACGCGTTTCGACGTAACGTCATCGTCAGAGGCTAACAGTGTTACAAAGAAATTACAGAGGAAGATGCTCTATATATACCCCCCTAGTTCGCGGACCTAATGGAAAGCTCAACCATCTCCATAAGTCACTTCCGGTCTTCTGGGTGTCGGTCGCTTCCGGTTTTCTAATTGGATCAGGAAGTCCGTGAGGCCATCTCTCTCGAAGGCCGTTTGGTTGTTGAGTATGGCTTCCTTATTTCTTTTGGCTCTTCTTATCTCAAATTCCTCGTGCATGATGATTTTGTCTTTTTCTTTTCCTCTCCATAGTATGCTTAAGCATTTGTCGATGTCCACCATTCTGTGTTTTGCTGCGATCAGGTGGTTTGCGAATGCTGATATTCCATCCTTTTTGACCCACGACTTCCGGTGTTCATGAAATCTTATGTAGAACGACCGGGTCGTGGATCCGATGTAGGAAGCTTCGCAATCCGGACATTGTAGTCTGTATACTCCAGTTTGTTGGTACGGGTCTTCATTGTTGTTCCTTCTTGTTGGGTTTAGTATCCGTTTTGAATTATTGCAGGTGCGGAACGCGATTCCTACACCTTGTTCACGGAATATATTGGCTAGTCTGTAGGTTTTCTCGCCGTAGTATGTGAAAGTGGCAAATTCTTTCCGATCGGTTGTCTTTACCTTCGTAGCTGTTGATCGTTTCGTCTCCTTGTAGATGTCGTCCACTACCCTCTTTGGAAATTTGTTCATCTTCGCCATCTTCTGTATTGTCTTGAATTCCCGTTGTCGTGCTTCGTTGGTGATGGGATACGTGAACGCTCTCCTAAATCCGTGGCTTATGGCCGCCGCTCTGTGTCTCCATGGGTGGGCAGAATCGTACGGAATGATATTGGCCGTCGTTGATTCCTTTCTGTATATTCCGAACGTCAATTTGTTGTCGGGGTTTCTGGATATCTTGATGTCTAAAAAATTGATTCCTCCATCCTTTTCTTCCTCTATTGTGTATTGTAGCTTCGGGTGTATGTTGTTGAATGTATTCAGTAAGTTTTCTGGTGCGCACTTTGTTGAATCGTAGAATATTAGTGTATCGTCTACGTACCGTCTATATAGTTTGATGGTCCCGTCGTTTATTAACTTCCTGATGTGTGTTTCTTCTATGTGTTGTAGGAAAATTTCGGTTATAATTGAACTGGCCGGTGATCCCATGGCCACCCCGTCTGGTATGGTGTAGAAGGAGTCGTCAAACATGAAGTAATTTTGTTCATGAAGTGTCTTCAGTAGAGTGTCCAGGTCCTTTTTAACTTCTATCGTCATGCCGGATTTTTCTATTTCTTCACTCACTATTTGGATGGTTTCTTCAATGGGGATGTTTGTATAGAGGTTCACTATGTCTAGTGAAACCATCTTGTTATTGTTGTTGAGGGTCAGTTTTTGTAGGTCTCTCATTAGGGAGGGGGAGTCTTGAACAACATACCTGTTTTTCAGCGGGAAGTTTGTTTTTAGCCATTTACTGAGTTGCTTCGCCATGTTATAGAAGGGTGCATCGATACAGTTGATGATAGGTCTGATGGGAAAACCTGGTTTGTGGACTTTGACTACTGCACGCATTCTTGGGGGGGTTGGGTTCTTGGCTGTCATGTGCTTAGCCAGATCTTTGAACTGGTCGGACGATAGTTGCTTGCAGATCCGGTTTATCTTGTTGAGGAACTTTTTGGTGGGATTGTCGTCTAGTTGGCGGAATCCGTTATTGTTGATAAATTCTATTACCTTATGTCTGTAGTCTTCGTTATATATTATAACTGTTGCTTTCCCTTTGTTGCAATGTCAATTGCTTCTGTCGACATTGCGCCAAACATTTTGGATAATCCGCGCCCGAAGTTCTGTTCGTCACTATACTCGCCAATGTTTAACCTGTTTTCGTGATCGAGCCACATCACTTCATCCATTCATGGACTATTTATCTACCTCAAGAGTGAGACAATGCAGACCTTTTTTGAGAACAGGATTAGATTTTGGGGCCCCCTTCTACATCAAAGCCTCTAAAGGACGTGGAGCCAAATCTTGGAATGCAAATATGGCTCTCTTTGTCTGTTTGGCAACGAAGGCAGTTCATATTGAACTAGTAAACGATCTTACAGCTGACGCATTTATAGCTGCCTTACGGAGATTTTGTGCTCGACGAGGAATCTGCAGAGAACTAATCAATGACAATGCCACTAATTTCCATGGTGCCCAAAAGGAGTTAAAGAAATTGTATCAATTACTACACAAGAGTGCATTGAATCGACCTATTCTAGATGAAATGTCACACCAGGGAATCACTTGGAAATTCATACTGCCTATGCACCTCATTTTAGAGAATTATGGGAATCTAACATTAAGTCGGCAAAGCAGCATTTGCGCAAAGTCACAGGCCCCACTGTGCTTACATTTGAAGAATTGACTACTCTCCTCACCCAGGTGGAAGCCTGTTTGAACTCCAGACCGTTCGTAGCAGTATCTTCTGATCCATGCGATCTGGAAGCACTTACGCCGGGACATTTCCTCTGTAGCATTCCAGAGGAAAACCTACAAGAGGTGAAAACCGCGGGATTATCCTGATGGAAAATGATACAGAAATTTCAACAGGCGTTTTGGAAAAGATGGCACCATGAGTATTTGACCCAACTCCAACAACGATACAAATGGTCTGAAAAACGCAATAATCTGGCTACCGGTGACTTGGTGCTTGTCCGTGAGAGCAATATACCACCGCTGCTGTGGCCACTTGGCCGAATCATAGAGACCCATCCGGGCAACGATGGTATTGTGAGAGTCGTCACCTTAAAGACAAAGCATGGTATAACCAAACGTGCCATTTCCCGACTATGTCTATTACCAATCTGTGAAGATTGAAACAAGTTCAAGGCGGACGGGATATGGTTAAGCATAAGTTTATTGTATAATTTAAAAGTGTTAAATTTTATTTTTATCGAAAGAGACAGTAATTTTATTTTCAATTTTTATTTTTTTTTCTTTCCGAGCAATTATCATTGTTAGGAGCAATTCCTTGTGCAATACACACGCGAGTGCGCATGCATTCGCTTTTAGCATTGTTGAGTCGTGTTCTGTGTAAAAATGTGAGAGATGTGGAGAAAATAAAAAAATTGAAGTGTAATATTCATCCTGTGTAATTTTCTTCATGCCCCTGATCACAAGTGATTATATGTGCAAAAAATATAAGTCATTTACATCATAACCAATGTATAAAATTATATTTTGATAAAAATAAGTATAAAAAACTTAAACATGCTAATGCATTTAAAAAGTTATTAAGGATTATTATTTTGAGGTGTAAATAAATCAACAACTTGATCTAGTTAACATTATAAATAACCTCAATCTTATTATTTAAATATAGAAACAGACCATTTGTATTTATGGAAACAAAATTTAAAGGAAAAATCAATAATTACAAAATCTATTGATTGTCAATTATATTTCCAAACGATAATAATCAGAAAATTTTTAAAAATTGTATTTCAGCCGTATTTTAGAGGAAGCGTAATTCAAGTGAAAAGGCGGACTGAGCCAACAATGGCGGATTCTGTAGCAGATGACAAAGTCTGGCGTACTTTCCTAATCTAGAGCTTTACCCACAGGGCATCTTATAGGACTCGATCCAGATCGAGTTAGATGCATGTAAACGCGAGGCATTTTTGGATTAGCTCAAATCGATCCGGATCGAAACATGCATCTAAACGCAGTGATAGGGAAGAGTTACGGTTTGAATGACATTGAAGGTCATTTTTGATTTCGGAAATGGATCCACTTACTATAAGACGTTTTTGTTCTATCTAATGGATCGCCTCTGAATTGTGATATATGTCATAGTGCTAGACTTTTCGGACACCCTGTGGATGGGCAAAGTTACCCCTTTTTAAAAGCTTTTATTAACCTTGCAATGTTAGTTTGATTAGGTCAAATCTTGTAATCAATATTAAACCAACTTCCCGACAAGCTAGAGAGCTGAAACTTGACACACATACACAGGATCGATGACAATTTATGTCAAAGAAAAAATTTTTCAAATCGGTTCACTGATTCTTGTTCTAATGGTACCAATTCATTACTACAAATTGATTGTTGTGACAATTGGACAAATCGTTATGGCGAGAGTTAAATGTATCTATTGTTTGTTGTTGCAAAATTAAGCTGCATTGTTGCCACTAAATAAAGCATTATAAAAGCTTGGTTTGATAAAACACTTTTCCTCTTATTTCCCAAGTGACTTTGCTCAGCCAGTTTTAAATTTTTTAAAAATACAGGGATCGAGGGAAACAGTACTGCACAAAGTAATTTGTTTCTATATACCATATTTAGATATTTTTTAAAAATTTTATTTTTGGGCAAAGTGGCCCCGGTTAACGATAATAATTTTTGCAATTATGTAGGGGCTTGAGCATTTTTGACAATGTACTGCATGGTTTATGGATGGAACTTTTGCAGTAGCTTCAATATTGTTTCAAACAATTAATTATACACGGTGTTTTAGAACAACAGTATCAGCCATTTTTTTAAAAATATTGATTCTAGATGTTTTATAAAAGAATTTTATGGACCAAACCTATGATAAAGAATTCATTTATGATAATTTCATTTTCCAGAACCTCAGGAAGTAGGGGAACTGGAGTCATCTTTGAAAATTCAAATGAGAAAATGGGACATTGTCACGGCTTTCTGACGAAGCCTCTGTGTACGTGACAGCAGAGTAAGAGAGGGAACGTAGTTGAAACAAGAATAAATTTTATTCTTCAATAGTAATAAAATAATCACAGATTGATATAGGCTGGTTTAAATTAAATGGAATGAACAGGTAAGTAAAGTTCCAATACAAAGTTCGGGTCAGATGTGTTTCCTCGCTGAGTCCAAATGTGATGAATGAGGCACACTTAACTCTTCGGCAAATAACTTCAGCGTGCAATTAAACCTCGAAAGGTCCTAAGCCCACCATGAGGAGGGTGGGGACTCCTTCCTAATATGGGAAGATATAAGTAGTAGAATTAGCCCTACGTACATTGCTCCCCTCGTTGATGGCGATAGATAATTGGACAACGTAGCGGAGTGGAAATATAAATCTTGCACACTTACTTAACATGATTGTAGCGGATACCTCGGACACCAGTCCTACTGTCGTCGTAGTTGCATGGGTGGCAGGATTCTGCATATGTTTGAGGAGAACTCTTCACAATTTGAAGACCACAAGGAGGTTCGGGAATGCAATGGAGCTAAGGACCACATATAACAAAAATAAAATAAGAACATTAGCATACATTCGATATTAATGCACGACGCCGTTTCCAGAGCACCTTAATTGCTTGCGTAAATTGTAAATCCATCAGTTCAATAATCTTAGCACAAAATACGCGCACCAATTACTTAGACACTAAATTCAGTCACTCACGTGAATATTTTCGGGAACGGGTCTCGACGCAGGCTGAGCAAAACGCGGAGTCTGGCGCCAGCACTCGCGAAGCCGCCTGCGCGCTAAACGCCTCCTTCGACGCTGCCGAGAGTGAACCACCGTCGATGCGAACGTCCTTTTCGTACGTCTCGCTCGGTCTCCCGTCGACGGCACTCGCACTTGACTTGTCTCCGTCGGCTCGTACTCGTCCCTCCGTGACAATATGGTCCGTCTCCTGTCGTCGTCGACACCGGCTTCCCCCGACTCGGTATCTCTCTCCTTTTCCGTCGGACCGTCTCTTACCCTCTTCCGACTCTACCTGATTCCACCGCTTCACATTCTTTTCCTTGAATTCTTCTCCTCCCGCTCGAACATTCCCCGTTCGAAGCCAGGCACCCTCTCTCTCCTTTCTTCTCTCTCTCCACCTTCCTTCCCTCTCTTCTCTTTTTCTTCCTTTTTGGATTCGCCCGCTCCTCTCCATTCTTCGAGGGGTCGGCTTCTCCGTCTCTCTTGACATTCTATTTTTTTTAATAAAAAGTTTATTCTTATTTTTATCGTTTCGCTCTTCTTGTGATCGAAACGTCACTTTTTCCGCTGACAGACATGTAAGGTATCTTTGAATAGTACTTTTAAAAATAAACAACTTTTACTAATCCTCATCGTTTATTTACAATTAAAGAAAAATTAAAAATAAATCAGTAAATACATGATATTATTTGAAAAAAAGTGGAAGGGAAAATTCTGCAACGTGATAATTTAACATTTCTGATGTTTGGATAGGAGGAATTCCCGATCTGTGAACTGGGTGCTCGCCTATCATTGGACTTTCCATCTTGACTGTTTGGTAGTCTTCGGGACACTTGGTAGCAGCATGGCTGTACAGTGTCTGTAATAGCCCAATTGGTAGAGGCGTCGAGCGTGGTAGTTGTGGTTCCTGGTTCGAATCGAGGGTAAAGTTAGAGTCTGACAGAATTTTTCCTTTCATTTTTTGAACTAATGTCTTGTGTTTACTTTTTTTTTTTCATTTTTCTTTAATTGTGAATAAATGATGAGGATCTGTAAAAGTTGTTTATTTTTAAAAGTACTTTCTATAGATATTTTATATAACCTATTTTCTCATTTGAATTTTCAAAGTTGACTCCTGTTCTCCCTACTTCCTGTTGGTTCTGGAAAATGAAATTACCAAAAATGAATTCTTTATCAAAGGTTTGTCCATAGAATTATTTTTTTAAAACGTCTAGATAGAATCAATATCTTTAAAAAAATGGCTGAAATGATTGTTCTGAAACACCTTGTATATTATCCGAATTCCTCTTGGCCAATTTGCTATAACATGGCTTTCTTTCATCCAAATTACATACCACCTACGAAGAATTCCTACAAGCCGTTTGTGATAAATCTGCTTATCTAGGATTCCTTCCAGATCCCACTACAATTATTGCCCATTTTGAACGTGCGATGTTAAATGCAGTTTACTACATTTACCGGAAATAAATGTGTCTATTGGTTGCTGTTTTTACCATCCAACACATGGGAAAACTTTCCAAACACATGGAAAAAGTACAGAGTTTAGGCCTGATAGCATTTTACAAAAACGTTGTGTTTTGGATGGCCTTGCTTTTTTATACCAGTAGACGATGTTACATGTGGGATAAGTTTTTCTTTATCAGAGATGGCATCTAATGTTGATAGAGTCCAAGAGCTTTTCTATTTCAGAGAAACGTAGTCCTTGGTGCCTATCGTCCACTTAATCCACGTGCCTTCTAGATGAAGCTCTTCCATCTTTAGGAGTGAGAAGGATATCTCCAATATTTCCACTATATCTTGGAATGTCCACCAGGCCAGATAAAAAGATACGACCGTACGAATAATCTGTGCGAATAATGGAATTCGGCCTTTCAGGAGTTGGAAAGACATTGCCATCCAACAATCTGAAACCCATTCAGAGCAGGGCCATACCCAGAATTTTATTTCGGGGGGAGGGGCAATTCTGCTAGCGGGAGGGGGTCCCCCAAGCAGCAGAATTAATTGCAAGCTGCAGCCCCTCCCCTCCATGTGTACGGACGTGATTCAGAGCATAAACAAAGCATAAGAAAAGACCAATCTATTGTTTTAACGGACTTGATGAAAGATTCTCGTGGCGAACCTCCGAAAAAAGAATGAAACGAGCCACTAGAATATATCAACTGACACTGAAAAATTTGTGCATAAAACAATTCTTATTCAATAATTCTAATTCAACAATATTTACAAGATGGCAGCTGACACGATAGCATGCTCGTAGCTCACTGTATCATGGCGAGTTAGTGAGATTTTTGTTATGCACTTATCTGTTTAATCTCTTAAGCAACGAATGAACAACACCTATTATTTCAGTCTACCCATTAATATTATCTACTACTTCATATCATGCCACGATATCCGCCTCCTCTGAAAATTCGACAATTATCCACTTTCGAAGCCCAGTCCGAACGAACCTATTATTTCCCTTATTGAAAAACATATCTCCACATACTTCAATGATTCTACAATTTTAGATCATATTAATTCGAAAATTTTCGAAAAACTTCAAGATAAAATCGAATCCAAAATTCAGGAATTAGTTTCACTGACCTTGGCAAGTTGGAAACTCAGGTCACCTCCCTTCAAGATAGGCTAATCCGGGTGGAGGCTTTTTATTCGATAATGCTGCTCTCGATTAGTTTGGTTTGGTTTGTTTAGTATAACATCCTTTTCAACTGCCATGGTCATTTCAGGACGCCGTTATAGGGGCCGCAATTTTTCCCTCCATAGGTTCTTTAACGTGCAGCCAGCAAACGACTACACGGGACCAACGGCTTTACTTCCCTTCCGAAGGAAGTCAGGATCTTCCCCCTGAAGAAATCTTCGTCGTCCTCGGCCGGGGTCGAACCCGCGTCCTCAAGCATCAGAGGCAATCACGCAACCATTGAGCCACCGAGGCCGATCTGCTCCCGATTAGATTGCGCCTTAAAAGACATTGACGATCTGGAGCAACACTTCCGGAGGTCTAACATACAGATATTTGTCATTCCGGAAGAGCCCTCCGAGAATCTATCGGATAAAATCGCAAGCATAATTTCTACTAGCCTGGACCAATCTGACTTTCTGGCACTTCATCGAGTGGGTCCTCGAGTTACGACAGGTAATCGTCCGATCATTGTGCAGCTATCAACACCAGCTTTACGTGATCGGATTATAAAGAATCGTTATAAACTTCGAGATTCTCCAAAAACTGTAGTGGAAGATCTAACGGCCACCCGCTATCAGCTGCTTAAATCTGCTAAGTCCAGATTCGGCTCAAGGTTCGCCCGGAGCTTCGGTGGCCGGATCTTTGTTACAGAATCAACTGGCAAATCTATATAAGTAACTTCTATCTCTAAGATAATAAGAAAACATCACCAAAAATACGAGGCCTTTCAGTCTTTTTATTGAAGAACCTTCATCAGGTAGAAATTTTTGAAAGTCTTCAACTTATATTTTCATCGGTGAAAGTTTCAAAGAATACAAAACTTAAAGAGTTAAAAAACATTGTTATAATCATCATAGTATTGTTCAGAACATTATTACATCATTATAATATCAACTGATTGAAGGTTTTAAGAAAATAAATTTAAAAAATTAAAACATTGTTACAAATATAGTATTGTCAAAAATACAGTAGTTACATCAAAATATTGTTATATTGTTATTTATTATTAAAAACATGAAAGAAAAATAATTAATCAAGGACGTTTTTACAAGGTATAAGGCATCATTATATAAAAATTTGTGATTTTTTTTATTTAAAATTATATATTAATACAGTAAAATTTAAAATAATTAAAAGGGCATGATTATATAATCTCAATTATAGTATTTCCCATTTTTTATCTAATATATATGATTGCTGAGCTAGGCAGTGTTTTGATTTGATTATATGGTAACATTCTTTAATTAGTCTTTTTTGCGAATGTTCTTCATTTCCTAGAATTTCTATATTTTCCCAGTCTATGTCGTGATTTTTGTTTTTATATTTTCCCAGAAAAGTCCTTGAATAAAAAAGACTGAAAGTCCTCGTTTGGTGATGTTTTCTTATTATCTCTATTTTAACTGCTATACATAACTGCTATCTCTAACTTTAACTCTATAAAGTAATATATTTAACCTTCGTAGTGTTTTTTTTTATTCTCTACAAATTTAGATCTTCCTTTTGGCCAATTGTATCAATACGACTAGTTAATCTTTGATAGTACAACCAATTTCTTTATTTTTATTCACTGAACGGATATATATAAAGAGAATGACGAGACACAAGAACCCTGGAATACAATAAATAATAGTTATTAATTAAAAATACAAATTAAATAAAAAATAAGATATAATAAACAAAAATAATTAATCAAAATCAAAATAAAAAGCTGACGTTTCGGATAGAGACTATCCTTTATCAAAGCAAAAAAGGATAATTCTGTAAAAGCAAATAGAATATTAGAGAATTATCCTGAAGTTATGAAAGTTGTACGACAATTAACAATCGAACAGTGAAGTGTACATTTGTTAGGATGAGACGAAAGCAGCACTTTCACAAAGCTCATCCAACCAGAATAAACTCCAAATGAAATACACTGAGGTCAAGAAGCCTAACCAATCCAAGCGGTTATACAAAAAAGAAAATAAGATTGACGATTGTCAGAAACAAAATACAAACGAAATAAAAAAACACAAGAAGAAAGAAGATTATCACATCTTCCAGTAGTCCGGGAAAGAGACGTTGCTAATATCTTCAAAATTGACGTAAAGAACCTGCCTCGGTTTACGATATTTCGTATGCCAGTTCATATTCAATGAGTTCTTCAGTATCCCATTCACAAGTTTATTGTCATGAGTCTTCATCTTCTGTATAATTATCAAGAGGAGATCCTGTATAAACTTTCTGGTATGGGCCATGTTTAAATCCATGTGGATGGATTGGTTTTTCACCGTCCTTCTGTCCAGCTGAGCAATGGTCCTCAGGGTAACAATCTGGAATGACTGTAGTTCACTCCATCTGGTTTTACAGATAGTCACCCACGCAGGCATGCCATAGAGGAATATGGTCTGGATTATTGATTTGTACAGAAGTAGCTTGTTTTCAATGCTGAGGGTGCTGTTGCGGCCCATGAGAGCTATGATACTGTACTTAGCCCTCTTTGCTTTGTTCAGAGCATAGGACATATGCCGGTTCCATGAGAGTCTTGAGTCAATGATAACTCCCAGATACTTGTAGTTGTCCACCCAGTCCAGTTTCTTATTGAACAGAACAAGAGAATCTGGGGGACGCTTGAGCTTCCTATTGAGGTACAAAGCCTTGCACTTTCCGATGTTAAGGTTCAACCTCCAGCAGTTAAACCAGTCTTCGAACTGCTTCAAGGCGCACTGCAGCCGAGTGATAACGTCATAATGGCAATATCATCCGCATAAAAATACAGATTACAATTATCGGGTTTCGGGAAATCATGTGCAAAGTAATTAAATAGCATAGGCCTGAGGACAGTACCCTGAGGGACACCGGCCTTTTCAACACGGGGTGTGGAATGATTTTCTCCAACTTTGGCTTGATAGGATCTGCCGTCAAGAAAGGTTTTCACCAACAAAATCAACATGGCAGGGAACCCCGTCTCTGATCATTTTTGTAGATAAGGCCCTCAAGCCACACCTGGTCAAAAGCTGTACTGACATCGAGAAATACCACCCCACAGTACCTGTAGAGATTCAGGGGGGTGCTCAGGTCTTCAACGAGCCTCCATATCTGCATCGGACAAGAGTGGGCAGCACGAAAGCCAAACTGCTCTTCCCGAAATAGGTCATTTGCTAGACAGTGGTCTTGGAATCTGACGAGAATCGTTTTCTCCAACACTTTGGACATCGTGGGTAGCAGGCTAATAGGTCGGTAACTCGCCGGAATTGCAGAATTTTGCCCCTGCTTGGGGATACTCAACACAATAGATTGCTTCCAAGCCACAGGAAAGTAAGAAAATTTCCAGCAGATGTTAATGATATTAGTGAGATAGTCAATAAATACACACTGCCCCTACAGGTGATAAAACCCAAGCGGGGGAAGGAATCAAAAGAAAAAGATTACATTTTGGAACAAATAAATCAAAATCAGATATTTAAAATCTTAAAAATAGATTTGGTTGGGTAATTAAAAATGTTTACATCTTTATGAGAAAGGATTTTATTATACAAAGTAACAAGTTTGTACGAAGGAGTATTCTCACCAATATTTGTCCTCGTACTAGGAGTTATTAAAGTAAGACACTTATGACGACCTTTTCTAGGAACTGACAGCCCGTTACATGACAGAACCTCGGGCATCCAAACAGCCTCAGAGACAATCCTCTTAAGGACATTTAGAAAAATATTACCAATGATATTGGAAAGAGTAAACACATTTATAAATTCCATATTGAGATCATGCTTGTTATATTTTTTTGAGAGAAAATTTAAAAATGCAAAAAATTTCTTTTGTAGGAATAAAAAGTTTTGAGTGTGATGAGTAAACCAAATTAACACACCATATGTAACTTTAGGAACTACAATAGAAATAAATAATTTATGATAGTTATTGGATTTCTGAAAAATGCGGTAAGCCTTTTCAAGAGAAAAATTCTACAGGAGACATATCTTATGATGTTATCAATATGCTGGGGCAAAGATAAGTTATAATTAAATAAAATGCCTAAATCTTTAACTTCATTATTTTTTCTCAATGATATCATGACCAATCTTGTAATGAAAAATAAAATTTGTTACTTTCCTGGAGAAAGAAAATACGTATGATTTGCTCGAGTTAAGACTTAATCCGTTCAATTTAGACCAGGAGAGAATTGATTCCAACGTTTCTTGCATTTTAATACAGTCTTGCCAACTGTCAATGCAAGAAAAAATTTTAAGATCATCCGCATACATTAGAATTTGAACATCATTAGTTGGTAAAGAAGCTATTATGTCTGCAGAGTAGATATTGAATAGCAGCGGTCCCTGGGGAGAACCCTGAGGAACACCACTATTGATTTTACCAAATTTCTAGAAATTATTTGCAGGATAAAGCATAAAATATCTATCAGTTAAAAAGGAGCGCATCCAGGATAGCATATTTAATTGGAATCCCATATTCTCTAGTTTCTGGAGAGGAAGGTCAATATGAACCTTATCAAAGGCTTTAGAATAATCCAAGTAAATTACATCCACTTGATGACGAGTATCAATAGCTTTCGAGAGGTAAGAAGTTAACACAGCAAGATTAGTTTCGGTCGATCTGGCCTTGTGGAAGCCATGTTGAATAGCAGAAAGATAAGGATCAACAAATTTTGAAAGATGAGTAGCAACGAAGGTTTCGAGAATCTTTGCAGGAAAAGAGATAAGTGCAATAGGTCTATAATCTTTCGGTGTGATCGATTTCACAATTTTAGGGATAGGAAGAATAAAAGTAGTCTTCCAATCGGTAGGATAAGTACCTTGCGACAGAGAGAGGTTTAAAAGGTCACATAAAGGGTTGGAAATCGCGTGAAGACAGCCCTTGAAAATGTAGTCAGGAAAGCCGTAATAATTATAACATTTGGAAGCAGACAGGGAGTTCCAAAAGAGAGTAATTCAAAAGTTGTCAAAGTGGGTGCATTAAATTTCACCTCCACTCTATCCCAGTATTTCGGAAGATTCTGAATGGAAATAGTCCAAAACATCTGTTTTCGATACTAATTCACCATTGCAACCTTGTCAGGAGCCGTTACCCAAAAGCTTCTTGGTCACGCTCCAGAATGAGGCCGGAGAAGAGTTCAAAGAATTCTCGACTCTTTTATAGTAAAGGTCATAATCAACTCTACAAGCATGTTTATAATTTTTCTGAGTGTTTTAAATTCATTATAATAATGGGGATCTACATCTTTTTCCAAGACCTATGCTTTGCAGTCTTCAAGTGCCAAAATTTGATAGTATCCCGGCGAATCCAGATAGGGAATCTGTGTAATTTATCATTTATGCTAGTTTTGTTCGAATTTGGGACAAAAATGTTAATAGCAATCAAAATGGTACGAATAAGAAAATTACATTTGTCATCCACACTATCTAAAGAGTAAAACTCATCCCAGTCATAAGTAGCAGGATAATTATAAAGACCAGAATAGTCGCTTTTCATAAAATTAATTGGAGACCCATTCGAGTTGTTATAATGTTTCTGGAAGGCGGTGATAACGCCAGAAATAAGAAGGACAGGATGATAAACATCAGGTGACACTGGAATTTTCTTACTTGCAGTGATGTTAACATTAAAATTGGTGAACACCTTGTCTAGGGACTCCTCTCTCGCATTAAGCACAAGATTGAAGTTTGAGAGACCCGTCTCGTTGCTCCAAAATGAGGTCGAGCGTTGCTGATGTTTAGCGTAAATGAAGAGCTTTGGTAAATCTTATTGTCATCAGTTGCCCAGTACAAGAGTGTTACAATCACAGCTCAAAACAAATTCAGACAAGTCACTCAATAAAGTGTCATTATCACCAGTTAACGTGTTGGGTGGAACATAAATCACTACAATGATTAAATCTTATCTTTCTCTAAAGAGCCGAGAGTTGAAATTCATGGTTGATGGCGATCGAGGACGAACGGCTACCAGACCCATGCCACTGACAGTAGAGCTCAAAGGAACGGAGCAAGAGACAAAATTATTGGGAATGGCAACTAAAACACCACCACCTAAGTTACCAGATGACCTATCAGATCTGTAGACATCAAAACCTTTACCGAAGTCCTCTCACGTTTTGGTATAAAATGTTGACAGGAACAGACATTTTCAAATTCGGAGAAGACCTGGAGCACATTACGCTAAGCTAGAGGATGAGTCCTCCTTCTCATGAACTATTTGATCTTCGTGTAATCCGCCATAAAATTCACAAACTAAATTTCCTGCAGGTCAGTGATTCGGATCAAACACCAAATCAAATGTATCTTTAAAGATACGAAAAATGAAGCGTAAGTATCAAATTTGGTTTTAAGCTTATGACATCTAATCAGATTCCTAGTGTCCATAAACTCAAACAAGTGAGAAAAAAGAGAAGCCCTATCAATATCAGGAGAAAGTCTGGAGATGAAAATGTTCTTTAACAACGGCCTCTGCTTCAAGTGAATGACTGCAGTTATCCTTGCATCAGCGGCACATCCAAACACAGTTCGCTTGTCTCTTTTAACTTTAGATGATGATTTTAAAACTGAGCTGAATAAATGCTTATCAGAGTTCACTGTTGATCGCTGAACATTCTGCTCGAATACCTGCTTTTGAATCATTGATCTCGATGGACTCTAGATGTGCAGTTCCCTCTCTTACCTTCGGAAATCTAGTTTTATTAGCAGTGTTCTCCTTCAATTCTGAGGCAGTTGACTCTAGGAGTTTGTCCACTCTCTTGTTTAATAATTTGTTACTCTCTAACAGTATTGCGAATGTCTCCATAAACTCTTTCACCACTGAGATAAGATCTGCAATGGCCGACAACACGAGAGCGAGGTTAGAGAGCCGTGGATTGCTAATGCTGGACAAACTAGAATTAAAGGACAAGTCACCGGACCTGAGCAGGTCCTGTCTCAGTCAACAGCGGAGAGCGATTCTCCTTGCACTCAGCACAAATCTAGCACAGATAATAATAATAATAATAATAATAATAATAATAATAATAATAATAATAATAATAATAATAATAATAACCCTCGTGTGGTCTTACGTCCGCGTCAAGCGAGGAGGGCAATATCTTAGGGAGATGGCACTGGTTAACAGGTCTGATCTCCTCTACCCTTATATTAATCTTGAGGGTCCACATGACCCAGTAGGGCTGATGAGCTGATTATATCGGCCAAGGGTTTGCTGATGATGGAGATGGCTAACAGGACCACCCATTTATTGGTGATCACCATGATTAGTGCTAGTGCGTTATCTGATACCGGCTCGGACGTCATCCGGGTTACCAAGGTCCGCGCTCGTGGGTTAGGCAGAGGCTCACGTTCGAAAAATTTGCCACAATCTCCCAGGGCCACTTGTGGCGAAACAGGCACCAACCCCTGTTCGGCTACTGCAATGCCACAACCTGTCACTAGTGTTTCAAGAGCTTCTTTGCCCTCAACCACTAAGGCAGGTAAGCCACACTAACGCATGAAATGGACTAATGACATAAACTATTTTATCATGCGAGCTACTACGCAGTGACTCAATTGGAAACTGGCACTATAGCTTACAGACAATGCTTATATAACACTTTCCAAGAGACATATCCTCACATCACAGTCACTGAACAACGCATTGCAGACCAGCGTCGCACAATTGTTATGAACAATGTAATATCCTTACCCATGATACAGAAAATAAAGCAAGAAGTTGCACAACAGCTAAAAGAACACGAGCCATCTACACAAACCGACCCTCAACATACAGATTCAAACACTAACATTGACATCACTAATGAACTTGTAGAACACACACTCAACAATGAACTTCACCATGATATTCATCCACAATACAACATGAAAACGAAACTTATTGAAACATTAAATGACACCCTACAAAGATACCTTACAGTTAACACGGGAGCAGATCCCACACACAGTAAGTATACCTAAAATAAACATAAACAACAAAACAGGGGAAATTTTATCTTACATGAACACATATATCTTATCACAGTACATTGAAGAAATTCTATCTTTATAATACATAGACTTACTTATTTACACTGGGCCTCTTACAGTTACATCCACACTGGGTAGAAAACCAATCCATAAACACACAAAAAAATTAAGAACCCAACAGTAACCTAAATGGCAAAAGCGGATTGAGTCTGAGATTGACGAAATCCGCAAGCAGTTAGGAAGACTTACACAGTACACTAAAACAGCACTTCATCAAAGCAGAACAAACGCCTCAGACAGTTATTTAAGAAGATTAAAACACACACCAGATATGAGTAGCACAATCAACACATTACAGAATATATGGACACATTCAAACAAAAGTTAGCTGAAGAGATAAAAAACATGCACTCAGCGCAAACAGCACTCCATCATTATTGGTCGTCTTTTTGGTCTGTCTCAGTTGTACATAATAGGAAATCTAGCTGGATCAGGGAAGAGGTACAATTAGCATCCACGCTAGCAAACATGCCTTATACTGACATAACAGCAGATGAACTCTCACAAGTCATTAAACGTACTCACAATAGGAAGGCTCCAGGTGTAGATAGGATTCAGAACTCCTGGTATAAGTGCTTCACCTGTTTGCATCTGATCCTTGTAAAACAGATCTCCAACACTTTGCAAACACCACAGACATTGCCGCATTTCCTCACACAAAGAATAACATACATGGTACCTAAGTCACATAACACTATAGATCCCACACAATATAAACCTATCACATGCCTGCCTACAACTTTACAAAATAATAACTGGCTGTATCGCAAATAAAAGTTATACACACATAGACACAAACAACATTCTCACTGAGCAACAATAGGGATGCCGTAGAAATCACATGGGCCGTAAGCAGCAACTCCTGATAGACAGTGTGGTCCTACGGCACCTCCATGCAGCCTACATTTATTACAAAAAGGCCTTTGATGGTGTCCCACACACATGGCTTTTATATACATTATGATTATATAAAATAAACCCTAAACATATCACATTTTTAGAAAGTACAATGCTGAATTGGAGAACTACACTACAACTCACACCCAACAGTGAAACCATCACGATTGACAAAATACAGATAAACCAGGGCATCTTCCAGGATGACTCACTGAGCCCACTCTGGTTTTGTCTTGCACTAAATGCACTTTCAAACAGAGTGAGCAACACAACTTACGGCTAGACAATTAAACACAATAAAAGCTGTCACTACACGCTTTCACATTTAATCTATATGGAGGACATGAAAATCTACCCCTCCACACAAACACAATTGCACCAATTACTTGATATTACACAAACTTTTTCAAAAGACATACACATGCAATTTGGGTTGGACAAGTGCAAAACGATTGACATTGAAAATGGAGTACTCAGGGAAGGGGGCTTCAGATTAGATGAACCAGATCACATTGCTGCTATGGAAAATGACGAATTTTACAAATATCTAGGATTTAAGTAAGTCAAGCTTATGGAGCACAAACACATAAAGAATACACTTACTAAACAATATCTTCATACGCATTTAATTTCCAGAAATTTAATCAAGATCATCAATACTTAAGCCACGCCAATACTCTCCTACTCCTTTGGAGTCATACAATGGACACACCCAGATCTTGAGGGACTTGAAAGGAGACAAAGTAAACTGCTTACAAAGCACAGAAACCACCATCCAAACGCAGCTATTGAAAGACTCGCCCTGCTTCGTTCAGAGGGAGGCGGAGGTCTTATTGACATAATAGATCTACACCAGAAACAGACTCAGTCACTCAGAGAATTCTTTTACTCTAAACAACACACATCACCATTACACAAAACAGTCTGCATGGCTGATACAAAATACACACCTTTGAATCTCAATAGCGTGCAGAACACCCATAACATTCCTACAACATGCACTAAACTAAAAAACATGACTCGGAAAGCAACTCCACGGTAGACATCATTCTGAACGCAACCAAGCGTCTAACTTTTGGTTGAGTGAAGAGAATCTCTTTGGGGAAACTGAAGGAACCGTGAATGCCATACAAGACCAGGTTATTAACACTAAAAGCCACATAAATCATATTATCAAAGACTCGACTGATGGGTCCTGCAGGAAATGCCATATCGCAGAGGAAACCATCCAACACGTCATATCCAGTTGCAAAATACTCACGCAGACAGATTATTTACAAGAACATAACCAGGTAGCCAACATCATACATCAACATCTATCTAAGATACAAAAGCTAAGGGACATTCACACTCCATACTATAAATATATTCCCGACACTGTATTAGGGAACACCACATATAACTATATTTTGACATAGCTATAATCACTGATAAAACTATCCCTCATAACAGATCAGACATTACACTAGTAGATAAGCAAAACAAAGTGACTTACATAATTGATATCTCCATTCCCAACACACACAATTTACAAAAGATATACACTGACAAGATCACTAAATATACGGATCTTGCACACGAAGTAAAACGCCTTTGGGGAATTAACAGAGTACACATTGTTCCTATCGTTTTTTCTGCCACTGGGGTTATTCCACACTCGCTACACAAAAGCCTGTCAACACTAAATTTAAACCCACACTTATACAAAACCTTACAGAAAGCCACAATTCTGAACACCTGTCACATAGTAAGGAAATTTCTACACCCAAACATCAATACCGCCACAAGTGCATTGAGGTTTTGCAGCTCTAACGTGTCAGTCTTTTTAAGATTAGAGTGTATTAATTTTTTTGTAATATCCCCAAAACACTTCGGATTAGATTTGAGATGAGTTCCCAATGAGTTAAAATTAGTAATTCGATCCGATCTCCAACTAACTTTAAAGATCTGTCTGGCCTCCGTAAATCTGAGATAATCCTCCAAAGCATTAGTACGTTTATATTTCTTGTGCAGGTCTTGTTTTGACCTCCATTCTATTGTGGTTTTATTCGAAACCCAGAAGGGAAAGGGCTTGGAAGAAATAGGGTTATGGCTGCGGCCTTTATGAGAGAACTTGTTCTAGGGTGTAGGAATGAACGTAGAGATAGAAGTTCGTAAAACTTTTACAATACCATTCCATAACTCATTAACGTCGGTGCATGATAGAATCTCGTACCAATCGTAAACATTCAAAAAATTAAATAGACCAGCGGAATCACCTCTGCTAAATAAAAATTTAAATTCACTAACTTTACTTGTTGCAGTCAAAGAGGTCTTAATGTGTACTAAAAGTGGAGGGTGATAAGCATCTGCCGGCATCATAGCGGTATCTGATCTATTAACTGAAAAATCCGTGTTAGCGAACACTTTATCGAGGTTATCACCAACACTATTTTTTATTAAATTGCAATACACAAAGTTGACCTCACTGAGCCAGCTCTGAGTCAGTATTTTTCTCTGTTTAGCGTAGGAGCAGCTATCAGAATAGTCGTTAAAGTCTGAGTAGTTAAAATCTCTTAAAACAATACATTCGATGTCTAGCTAAATGATAAAATGCGCTAGTTCTTCTAAAAAGATCTCATAGCTGGCTGACGGAAATAGCGGCACGATATAAATATTAAGAATACACATTTTATAACTTTTAATAACTAAGCCCGTCTGTGCTATAATTACTAGTTTAATACCAATATTCAAGTTACTTTTCCTACTAGCTCATCTATTTCATTCCGAATAATATCACATACATGGCAAATTTTTCATCATTTTTACTTCATTTATGGTGCTTACTGATTCGTCCGCTGTTCTACCGAATACCAACGATAGCGGTCTTTTGTTTGACTCTTTTTTTTTTAAACTCATTTTAAGCTTGGTTATAATCAGTACTTTACACGTAAAAAGTCTATACGCTATCCAACGAAAGAAAAACTGGGCGAGTCTAATTAAATTCCCCAATCTCAATTGTTTGACATTGTTGCTAAATAAAATTAACAATGATTAACAATTGAAATTGGGAATTTTACTGGACACGCCCAGTTTTTCTTTTGTTGGACAGAGTATAACTACTCTACAAAGGAAAAATCTACTATCAAACCTTGGATTTCTCCATATATGCTATCACTATCTAAAAAAAAAAATTCCTTATTTCGCAAGCTGCGAAAAAAACCTTCAACTCTATTAAAGACTTCACAAATCATATAAAAAATTTAATAAATAGATAAAGGAGCAATATTTTAATACTTGGTTAAATCAGTTATTATCTAACTAGCAGTATATCCAACGTTGCTAGGGCTCTTTTTTGATGAAAGTTTGCAATACTTGAATGGGAATATACAGTAAAAATTAACACCTTAAAAAGTTTAGAATTAAAACAATAAAAATTCATATAGAAAAACCGAAAAAAATCTTTTATGTTACAGTTCTCCCCGGTTCGTGTTGGAAGTGTATAGCTGAGCGAGTTTACCTTAGTGTCAGAGAAAGGAGAGGAAATAGAATGAAAATGAAACAATAGTTTGATCTAACGTTTTTTCAGCCCTGGCTATGGCTGTAGTTCTTCTATTTTGTGTGACCTGACCTTTAAAAATTCATTTGTTTATCTAAAAATTCAACAATTCTCTTCTTGGGTGGAGATGGATATACATGATCGTTTGTGTCTGTGTACTCTGCAATTCCAACAATTAATAAACTATTAGGAAATAAAGAAATTAAACTGGAGCAAACTACAAGCATCAGGTAAATGATATTAATTAGAAAAATGGATGGAAAAATTTTGAGACTTGGATTCGAACCAGGAACCTCGACTGTCATGGTCGACGCCTCAACTAATTGGGCTATCGCAGACACCTGAACAGCCATGCTATCACTAAGTGTCTTAAAGACAATCAAATAGCCCTTACCTTATCTTTGAAGTTAGCTCCAGTTTAATTTCTTTATTTCTTATTGTGTGTTCATCAAACTTTCTCATGTTTTGGATAGGAGAAATTCACGATCTGTGAACCGGGTGCCCACATCCCATTGAGCTTTCCTTCTTGACAACTTGGTTGTCTTTATGACACTTCGTGAGAGCATGGCTGTTCAAGTGTCTATGATAGCCCAATTGATACAGTTGTTGACCATGACAGTCGAGGTTCCTGGTTCGAATCCATCAATTTTTCCATCAATTTTTCTAATTGGTAAACTGTTGCAATTCACACTCTGCTCTCGAGGTCTTGAAGCAAAACTGGTGCATTCATCACTTGGTGTGATCTGGCAGTCGCAGTTTCTTCAGTTAACACATTTGCATCGACGGCCGCAGGGTCACTCACCACTTGTTTAGTTGAAGCAGTGTGCTGGAAAAATCGATACAGCCAGAGTCAGTAGCACGAGCAGTACCAACCTTGTTTAATACAGATAGCAGACCTCTGCTCTTGCGCCTTGCATTTATCGTCACATTGGAGTGGAAGGCAGACCTCTTCGGGATGAGGTAGTGGGTAGCGGAGAAACCAGCTAGGCCGTGCCGCGCAAATTTGGCTCGTGCTATGCAGCGGCATGCCATTCAGCTTAGTTGAGGTTCAATTTACGCCATTACTTGCTATTTGCGACCCCAAGTGTCTTATATCACATTAATCGCCAGAATTTCGTCTACATCTTACTTTAGTTTTTTTGAGGGGATATTTCACATATAAAACTAGCAGAGGACCTGGCATTGCCCGGGAAAATTACACTTGGAGGTAAACAGAACAATCTCAAGAAGTTAAATTATAACCAATGAATTGTAAGGTTTGCAGGCTATTTGGGGCAGCCCTGTATTGAATGTTGAAATTATGTGGATGTTTAATTTTTTAGTGGGAGATTTTAGAGCTAATGTCATGACTCGGATTGAATTAAATTGGAGCCTTTGGAATTTCAGAGTATTATTTTCTTGAATTTTGTCTCCTGTTGAAAAAAAATGAAATTTGTGCTCATTGATCATAGACTGCCTTTGTCACCTTGGTATGATATTGGAGAGCTGAGGAAAAGAATGTGTTGGCTCCAGAGTGTGTGTGTATGAATCCCATCAAGGATTGATGAACAGTAGAGCATCAGTTGGGATATTGGAAACCGGCAAGAGGGACAATGGAGATTGGAAATCTCAGGGATTGTATATCTTAAGCATTCTTCACATGCTCTGGAGTGACAGAGATCCGATTTCTATTGGCCAGAGGGTTGGAGCCGAGCTGATGTGAAAAGGTTCTGGTGTGGGAAGTTCTAAATCTGTTAGGTTCATTTTGTTAAGTTCAGTTTTCAATACACGCCACGTAGATATTTATTTTAGCTCGATGTTACCGAGGTCTTTTTAATGAGTCCACCAGTGGAGAACGCACTCAAAAAATTGTCCATAGTTTGAGATTGGCTGCCGATTTTGCCTGTTGTTGAGACCCCCTCCCAGGGAGAACGATTGCTGCCTGCTTAGAGGAAAGTTTCCACCCTACCATTGTCGCAGAGAGCCCAGCTGAGCCATGTCTAGAGGAATCCTGAGTGTCGGGCAGCTGAAATAATAAGGTAGAGCAAAATATCTCCTTGATGTCTCATTGGTCAAGCTACTTATGTTTTCTTGTTTCTTTCATAATGGTTGGGAAGGCATTTAAATCTTTTATATGTTAATCTTGGGAAGAATAATGAAAATTCTTATTCTGAAAAATTACCCTTTACACGAACATGAACTCTTTAAGGTGTAGAATTTTTCCTATTTTCTTTTATTTTATTAGATATTTGAGTCCAAAACCCACTGACATAAACTTCTCTTGTTAAAATTACATTTTTGTAACAATTATTTTGAAGTTACAGTCAGTGACAAAAAATTAGCACCACCATCATTTTCACTGAAATTCTTTTAATGAAACAAAATTCCAAATGCTCTTTTGGAATATAGACACTTAATATTTTCAGAAACAATCTAGCTTCATAAAAATAAATTGAATGTCCACTTATAATTTTTTAAAAAAAAATTGTTTTACTCAGGTGATATTTCTGAGTGACAAAAAATTAGCATCAGCTACAAAAAAATCCTCTGAATGGTCTTAATATGTGGTGGATTTGCCTTTTTGTGAAATTACCTCAAAGATACGATTAGGCATCTTAGTAATTAATCCTTTAATCAATGAATGATCTAAATTTTCCTAAGCATCAATGATGCACATCTCAAGTCAGAAGCATTTTTGTACTGACGATTGTTTTCATACACTTTTCGTGATAGCAACCCCCAAACATTCTCAATGGGATTCAAATCAGGTGACATAGCTGGCCATTGCAGAACATTGATTTTTTTTTTCCTCAAACCACCGTGTTACAACATGTGCTCTGTGGATGGGAGCATTATCTTGCTGAAATACCCAATCATTTCCAGACATAATTGGTCCAAAATCAGGGAAAATGTCTTTCAGTATTGACAAATACCCTTGTGCATTGATTCGTCCACTGAGAAACTTCAAGTCACAATTCTTCTGGAAACCAATTGGTCCCCAGATCATTACAGATCCACCACCAAGCTGTCTTCGTGAAAGAACTTGTTTTTCTTCTCGCAAATCGTGAAAATAGTATGAGAATCCATCTGGTCCGTCAAGGTTGAACTTCTTTTCATCTGTGAATATGACATTTTGCCATTCTGAAGTCCAACCCATGTATTTTCTGGCAAACTGAAGTCTGTTTTCTTGATGACGGTTAGTGAGTGGTGGCTTCCTCTCGATGTGCTGTCGCAGAAGATGCGGGCAGTCATGGATCACACGCTGAACGTTTCGCAGATTTGTGTCGAGCTGCAGTTCATCACGAATTTGTTTTGCTGTTTGACTTGAGTTGGATGTAGCTCTGACAATCTGACAAACTGACCTTTCATTGAGGGCACGAGGTCTTCCAGAACCCTTGTAAACTGCATATTTCTGAGGATTTCTCAAATAGTTGGAAATAGCCTTTGGACTTCTCTTCAAACGACGCCCAATTTCATGAATAGAGATGTTTTCTTGTTTGAAGGCATCAATTTGACCTTTTTCATACTCTGACAGCACTGAACCACGTCCCATCTTGTTGTATGTTTATTA
>JAHWFO010061066.1:123724-148325 GCA_023313115.1 Rhysida immarginata
TCGCAAATCGTGAAAATAGTATGAGAATCCATCTGGTCCGTCAAGGTTGAACTTCTTTTCATCTGTGAATATGACATTTTGCCATTCTGAAGTCCAACCCATGTATTTTCTGGCAAACTGAAGTCTGTTTTCTTGATGACGGTTAGTGAGTGGTGGCTTCCTCTCGATGTGCTGTCGCAGAAGATGCGGGCAGTCATGGATCACACGCTGAACGTTTCGCAGATTTGTGTCGAGCTGCAGTTCATCACGAATTTGTTTTGCTGTTTGACTTGAGTTGGATGTAGCTCTGACAATCTGACAAACTGACCTTTCATTGAGGGCACGAGGTCTTCCAGAACCCTTGTAAACTGCATATTTCTGAGGATTTCTCAAATAGTTGGAAATAGCCTTTGGACTTCTCTTCAAACGACGCCCAATTTCATGAATAGAGATGTTTTCTTGTTTGAAGGCATCAATTTGACCTTTTTCATACTCTGACAGCACTGAACCACGTCCCATCTTGTTGTATGTTTATTAATTAAGTTTTTCACTTGTTATAATTGCTCTTACTACATGATAAAGTAAATATATCACCCCTACTTGAGTTAAATGAGCCTAGCTTTAGGGCGAAACCATTTTTTTGTAGCTGATGCTAATTTTTTGTCACTCAGAAATATCACCTGAGTAAAACAATTTTTTTTAAAAAATTCTAAGTGGACATTCAATTTATTTTTATGAAGCTAGATTGTTTCTGAAGATATTAAGTGTCTGTATTCCAAAAGAGCATTTGGAATTTTGTTTCATTAAAAAAATTTCAGTGAAAATGATGGTGGTGCTAATTTTTTGTCACTGACTGTATGTTCAATCTTCTATCTTTGACAATCATTGATATATATTAATGTTCATTGAATTTATCTGTTGCCTGATTCACATTTATTTAGACCTATGAGAATAATTACTCTTTACATTATACATTTTTTATGTAACTTGTTCCTTTAATCAATTAATAATTTTTGAGAGACATATCAAATTGTCACTTATAATTCTTTAACTTAATATTCAAATTTTACAATTTTATGATTTGATCACTCTCATTTAATCCTTTGCTCAATTTTCCCTTTTACACTTTTTCCCAAATTATACATGTTAATAAATTGAATTTTATTTTGTTATGGTGTTGTGTTCTGATCCTTACTCACCTGGCTTACCTGTGCAAATAAATTTAAATATCAGGGACTAGAATATTAAGGGAATGGGTATTTATATCGGTGTAAACTAGAATTAAATTAAAGGGCGCAGTCGGAATTCTTTGGAATAATAATTCAGAAAAATTACTACATTAATTGCTTACATTTTTGGCAGCAGTGCGACAGGATAAATTTGGAAATTGATTTACATATATTTAATTAAAGAACAAAAATCAGGGGACATAGGACGGAACATTAGGGAAATAATTATTAATTTAATGAAATTGGAGAACATTAGCTTAAGAAAATGAATCAGAATTAGATAAGGGTGCAAGGACTGCCACCACCCCTTCCAATGGGGCCAGCACAGGGCCAAGGGCAGGCTCAGGCAGGAGGGCCAGTGTTGGCTCCACACCCACTCCAGGGGTTCATTCTTCCCCCACAGTCGTTTGTATTAGCAAGTGAAATAGGGCAATATGATGGAACTAAGGATACAGTGGCATTTTTTCAGAAAAAAGATGAAGTGGGCTATATTATACCATATTGCAAAAATTAAGTTGAGGGGAAGTGCACAGTTTTTTTGTAGAAAGGATAGGGCCATGGAGGAGGTGAATGATTATGAGGAATTGAAAAGGGTGTTGATGGAGAGGTTTGGAAAAGAGCCAAAGGGGAAAAGTGAAAGATTGTTTCAGGAGTGCCAGCAAGACAGAAAGGAGTCAATGCGAGAGTTTGCTACTAGGTTGCAAAGTTTGGGAAATAATACGAAAATTACAGTTGCAGGTGAGGGAGAACATGCAGAAGTAAAACGGGCATTTGCTCGAGAAATTATGGAGGAAAGGATGAAAGAGAGATTTATTGAGGGGCTGTTGCCTTCTATTCAAAGGGTGGTTATGTTTAGAAAACCTGATAATTTGTGTTCAGGCGATTGAACAGGCAGAAGAGGAGGAGAATGAGAAAAGGAGAGCTACGAAAAAATGTATATTGAATATGATAGAACGTGAAGGTGAGGAGAGTGGAGAAGAAGGGCGGACTAGGAAGAACAGATTAGTAGGGGAGTAAAGGAAGTGTTACATTTGAGTCCCTTGGAAAGGAGGTGTTGAGTTAAACAAAGAAAAGGAAAATCAAGGGGAATCGGGAGGTGTTAGGCCGAAGACGAATGTGAGACAGCCGGGGTGAACTGACACCTCACGACAGAGGAAATCTTACCCTGATGAGGAAAGAAAAGAGTGTGAGATGAGGAGGGAAATAATTTGTTTTTTGGTGTCAGCACCAAGGGCATACAGTGAATTTTTGTATAAGGCGGCCAAGAAAATTTGAGTGTTGTTTCTGCCATTGTGAGGGCCACGCCCAGCATTATTGTAGAGAGAATTAGGAAGGAGGAGGAGAAAGTATCTAAAAATGAAAAGCCCCCTGTGAGAAGCACTCGAGAACAGGATCAGGGTACTCAAACAAAAACATGAAAGCTGCCTCTCTCCCCAAAGGGCAGGAGAGAGGGCAATAGATGCAAATTTTGATGTGGAACAGATGCCCCTTGCAAGTATTTCCTCTGAGCCTAGTGAACCTATGGTAATAGGAAGCATAGGAAAGTTGGCTGTTTAATTTTTAGGGGATATTGGGCCAAAGGTGACCTTATTGGGAAATGATGTTTTAGAAAAAATTATTGAATTAGGTCATAGTGTTATGAAAATTGAGGAACCTGTCATAAATTTGGTGGGAGTCACAGGCTACGATTTTCCTACTGAGGGGACATATATAATTACATTTAAATTTAGAGAAAAATGTTATAGTCTTAAATGTCACATTTGGAAACAGAGAACACAAATACCATATCATGCTATACTTGGGAGAGATACATTGAGGAGATATGGGTTCATAATTGATTTTTACATGAATATATGACATGATGAAGGTAATAAAATTTCTTTTATGGCTTCAAGGTCAGAGGTGAAGGATGCGGAACACAAATCTGGTATTGTTAACATTAAGGAAATTATGGAAGCCATTCCTTTTAGTTCTCAACAAAATGTTACAATTCCTTTTTTTCTGAGGTTGTTTTTGAGGGTAAGGTGGCAGGGAGATCTCATAGACAGCAGCTTGGAGTGTTAGAGCCAAGAGAGAGATTAATGAGCCTGGATTGTTATGGGCAAAATTATTGGTTACAGTTTCTGATTCTAATACAATACCTGTACGAATACTAAATTATTCTGGGGAATCTTTACAGTTTAATAAAGGAAAATTATTGGTGATCTGTATGAGGCAGAGGAGGAGAAGGTTGAAATTAATACTACTATTGAGGAAGGGAAGGAGAAGAAGATTGGGAAACAGGAATTTTTAAAGTTATTTAATTTGAATCATTGGAGGAAGGAAAAAGAATACCTTTTGAGAAATTATTATTTGAATTTAATGGTACATTTTCGCATCACGATTGGGATATTGGCTGTTGTAAATTAGAACATCACCAAATTGATACTGGCTCCTCCCCCCTATTGCTCTTATAGGATTCCCTATTCTCTACGAGGCATAATGAATTGACATGATTGATAATTTATTAAAACACGACATTGTGGAAATTAGTTCTAGCCCCTGGTCTGCACCTGTGTTATTGGTAAAGAAGAAGGATGGCTCCTATAGATTTGTGGTAGGTTATCGTAAGCTAAATTGAGTGACAATGGTTGATGCCTTTCTATTGCCCCAGGTGATGGAAACGTTATCTTAATTAGGTAGATAAAAGTATTTTAGTGTTTTGGATGCCAACCAGGGCTATTTTCAGTTAGAAATCCAAGATAAAGCAAAAACTGGCTTCTCTACCACTTTTGGGAAATTTCAATTCAAAAAGCTACCCATGGGACTGAATAATTCGCCTGCGTTTTGGCAGCTCACTGCAAATTTTTTTGTTAGGGGCCTACAGGACAAGAACCTAGTTTATTTAGATGACTTCATGGGTTTTAATGAAACTTTTCAGGGCCATTTGGCAAGTTTAAGGACTTTGTTTGAGAGGTTGAGAGAGGCCAACTTGAAATTGAAACCCAGAAAATGTCAGTTTTTAAATGACGAGGTTAAGTTTCTGGGGCACATCATATCAGAACGTGGAATTGCAAGATAGTAGCAGTAAAAAATTTTCCTCGCCTCAGAAAAGTTAAAGAAATCCAGTCGTTTTTAGGCCTAGCAAATTATTATAGAAGACACATTAAATCATTCAGCTCCATTGCTAGGCCTCTTACAAATCTTACAAGGAAAGAAGTAGATTTTGAATGGACAGATGATGTAGAAAATGCCTTTCAGACTCTCAAACAACTCCTAATCTCTGCCCCTATTCTGAAAAGCCCCGATTTTGAAAACCCTTTCTTGTATCAACTGACGCTAGTTCTTATGCTTTGAGGGCAGTTCTTTCCCAAAAATTTGAAGGTAGAGAACATCCGATTGCTTATGTAAGTAGATTGCAGAAAAAGAACTTAATTATTCAGTTATTGAAAAAGAATGTTTAGGGGTAATATATGCAGTAAACCAGTTTCGCGTTTACCTATATGAAAAGTTCGTCCTTCAGACAGATCATCGCCCCATATCATGGTTGTTTTCCCTGCACGACCCGGCAAGTAGATTGGCGTGCTGGGCGTTGGCGCTCCAAAAGTACCAATTCGATATAGTACATAAGCCAGGTATAAAGAATACAAATGCAGATGGATTGTCTAGATTTCCTATTTCTGTGATCGCGGAATATGAACCAGTGGTGTGTAAGCAGGAAGTTGCGAGGGAACAGTGGTTAGATTTAGAATGGAAGGGGATAATAGAATGTTTGAGGAGAAATGGTGAAAAACTTGCTCCACAGAGATGGCCAGATAAAAAGGAAAATTTCTTTTTAGATGAAGATGGAGTTCTATACCATTGTAGACACTCCAAGAATAGATTTGAAACTTGGGAACAGATGGTGGTTCCGAATAGTTTGAGGCCGCAGTTCCTTTTCTTGCAGCATGACCTCCCAACTAGCGGACATCTAAAATAAAAAAAAAGTGGAAAAGGATGCAGAGAATGTATTACTGGCCAACCATGAGGGTGGACATTCAGAATTATTGTGCACAGTGTAAAAGCTGTCAATTGAGAGCTCCACGAGATAAGAGGCGTGAGCAGCCCCTCATGCGGTTTCGTTCAGCCAAGCACCCATTGAAAGATCAGACTGCCCAGAGTGTTGCGAAGGCCTTGGTTACTTGGGTCTTTAATAGGTATTCTGTTCCGTTACAGCTCTTGAGTAATTGTGGGTCCAATTTTACCTCCGAGCTCATGAGAGAGGTGTGTAAGGCCTTAGGGGTGAAAAGGCTATTCACCACTGCCTATCATCCCTCCGGGAATGGAATCTGTGAACAAATAAACAAAACTTTGGTGGGAATGATTCGTCACTACGTGGATAAGAGTCAGCGTGATTGGCCAGACTGGATCTCAGAAAGAGCTAGGAAATTGCTTTGATTATTTTTGGGACAAGCCATGAAAATGGAACCACAAAATGAAAGGAGTTTTGAGATTTGCTTTGAGATTTGGAATTCTCCTGATTTTAGAATCCAGAGTCTTAAAGGATTTTTTTTTCAGAGTCTTAAGTGATTGACATCCGTTTAAAATGAGTTCTAGTTCTAAAGGATGAAAAACATTATCCACAGCATAGATTTACTGGTTTTGATGATCTTACATTCTAAATTTTTTTGCCCTGGAAATAAGGTTATATAAATGGATACTTATCTTTTGTTATAATACATATTTATCACTTACCTTGAGGGATAAAATTTTGTTGAACAGTGTGTGGTGTAAAATATTTTTAAAAATAGGTACACTCATTATTGGGTATGACAAAGTGTATTTATTAAACCTGACAGTGTGCAAATTTAAACAGCACTATTTTTCTCTGGTATGAAATGACTAAAAACAAGCTTAGAAACTAATTTTTTCTTGGGACCCTCCCTTTCTGAGTTGTCTGTCCGATCATGAAGGAGTTGAGAAAATTTTGTTACATTTCACCATGAAAATCTGAAATTTTTTTTGGCTTTATCCAATAGGGTGACATTGTTAGCCTATAAGTACATTATTATAGACTTTGGTGTTTTCATAAGAGGGACTCTTGTTTTTCATTTGGGTGTATTTGATATTCAATGAATATCCTAACTACACTGTGTAGATAAGCGCAAAACACTGGGTACGTTTTTTTTTTTGATATTAGTGAAATTATCAATTGGGCCGATTTATGCATAATAAACAGTCCAAAGCAAATGTTGAAACACTTTTGGATGGGTTTTTGAATTTTTAATACATTTAAAAAAAGTACATGTGAAGGGCCCTCTGTTGTTTTATCTGATTTAAACTAACTACTTAATTATAGAGAGGTTTGTAAATGTTGTAATAATTGCCAGTGCCATGATGCAAAGCCCTCCTGACCTGATCACTCAGGAGGGGAGCACGCTATAGAGAGGGTGGTGAGTGCACTGACCCCCCCCCTCTCCATTCTAATGAGGCTGTTTGATGCATGCAAAGGAATTTTGGAATCCTCCCTCAACAGAAAGAAACCAGTGAACAGTGGCTCTTCATAAAGTAAAGGTCTAATCAATCACATGAGTAGGACAGCATATGACCTTGTTGGAAATAGTCTCATCTAACTAAATTGCCCACCTCAACTTTCGGTGGATTATTTTAGGAGAGAGTCTCCCCCCATGCATTCGATTTAGAGTAATCAATTTATTGCATGCATACACTTATTTTATTTTATATCTATTGAACATACTTTCTAACGAGTGAAACTTGACCATGATTATTTTACATGAGTAAGTTAGCCTATGCTGCTTTGTTGAAAACTGTATCTTTCTAGTTTCACTTAAAACTTTAGTGGCTACAAAGTCATGTTTTATAATTAGCCCAGAACAAGGAATAATTTCTGATCATCTGACCTAGTTGATCTGATTGTTTGTCATTTGAGTTTCCATTTTTAATAACAGTAGTAAACAGTAGAGTCATGATTAAACTTTACGATTAAAACCTTTAATCATTATAAAATTGAATATATTATTAACAAAACATATTTATTACCCAGGTAAAATGATCTCACAGAGTGAATTAATGGAATTAAGGAATACTATTTAAAGTCTAGTTCAGTGTCGCCCATCTTAGTAAATTTAACAGTCCTACCTTTCCCTCCATTCCAGCTTGTGCCGTTACTTCCTGCTGGAATTTTTTTTATTTTGGTGGGATTCCATAGTCAATATTTTGGTTTCACTCTTGGCACCTGGTGAAAACAGTTAATTATACCCTGTTAAAGATTTTTGTGTTCACCAACATTTTCCGTGGCTTTATCTTCTTTACAGAAGAATAAAGCTGGCCCTGTTTAATTAAAATCTTGCTATGAATAATTATCACAGAAGAAGCTGTTAGCCACACATAACATTTTATTCCGTTAGATACCAGTCTTAAAATTAAAAGATGTTCCTTTCACCTATTGTAGCCAAAAATATAATTAGTGGGGCAGTTGTGTTTATTAGCCTAAGGTGTGCTTATAAGAGTATGATTTGTTTTAGTATATAGGAGAACTGTTTAAGTTACTGTCGTTAAAGATTCTTAGGCTCTACACAATGCGCCCCCCTCCATATTTCCGGATCTTATACGAATTAATTCTTAAATTGTTGAAGGGTACGAGATACCATGATATTCTATTAAAATTAACTTAATATTAAATAGTAATGGAAGCCTTAATCAATAGCAGTCACAAGAAGGACGTAAACATTTGAATTTTAGAAAAGAAGATCTTAGAACCATTTATAGTGACATTAGGTTACGAGAATTTTATTAATCCTTTGGGTTTCAGCTTGGCAACCAGCTTGGCTAGTTCTAGTAAACCCCCCCCCTCTCCTTCTCATGAACACTTTCGAACCCATTGTAAGTTTGAGATGAATAAGTTTATAGCTCAGCCTTTGCGTGGGAACTGGCTGAGAATGCATTCGAGTCATGAATGACTATGTAATGAGTAGGGAAAATCGTTCCCTGCCTAATGAGTTGGGACACGATGAATAAATCATACATAAGGCCTTGTTTTAATTGCTAATGGGTCAATTGTTTTATTTAAAAATATCTAATAAATATTGGGCTTTAATTAAGTTATAGTGTTTTGCCTTTAGTATGCTCATTGCTGCTAGAATTCCCAAGTTTTCGGAATAAAGAAAAGAAGAGAATTTTTTTCTTTCTCTCGCTCTGTTTCTTAAGGAAAGCCTAAAGCTAATGACTGCCATATTTTCTTTGTCCAGGATAGTCCTTGATGTTTTCATGCAGTTTTCTCTCCTTACCTATAGAGGTTACAGGTAATTAGAATTTAAAGAACAGATTCAGTATACAGATAGTCATTGGCATTAATGGCAAAGAAGGAATGTTTCGATCTTACCGGTTCAGTCTGCATTGTTCTGCTTGCTTGTCCTGTTGGTGACGATGTAACGATTCTGGCCACACTGATGCATTGCTTGGCACAGGAGGGGAGCGGGCGATCATTCTCCAGTACGTAGATGTGGCTTGCGGACGATGGAAATAGTCGTTAAGCCGTCACAGGTTGTTATCTGTATGAATTAGCTGGAATAGTTGGTGAATAAGTCTGATGTTGGGATGAAAGGATGCTGTAATTCCTAGCCTAGCCAGCGGGCGGGGAGGTCAGCGAGTTTCCAACCGATTATAAGTAATAAAGCTTGAATTACAATCACAGAGAAATATTATTTTTCCGGAATGAATCTGTATTAGCGTTAAAAGAAGCATAAAAGATAAGAAAATGGAATTACTGGCAGTCCGTAGCTTACAGGTGAACCTACAATATATAAACTGCAGCTCTCTGTTCACCCATGACCACATGATGTTGAAAAATTCACGTTTATATCATAAAGATAGGATTCACAGCAAACATAAGTTGTAAAACATGAAACACTAGTTCACACAATTGTAATAAATTATAGGGCACTTATAACGTTTCTTGCACAAGGAAATCCATTATTTAAAGGGCAAATCGCTGAGGTAGTTGTTTTCTCGCAATTCATTTCTCTTTTGAGGAGAGAGAAGGTGGAGATAGGTTTGGCACCATCTGTTGTGCTTATTGACAAATAGAAATTCTTCAGTCTTCACAAGGATTTATTTATTGAACGGATATATATTAAGAGAAGGACGAGACACAAGAACCCTGGAATGCAATAAATAATAGTTATTAATTAAAAATACAATTAAATAAAAAATAAGGTATAATAAACAAAAATAATTAATCTAAATCAAAATAAAAATCAAAAAAAAAATCAAAATATTTTGATTTAGATTAATTATTTTTGTTTATTATACCTTATTTTTTATTTAATTGTATTTTAATTAATAACTAGAATTTATTTACTCTAATAGTTAATTATTAATTAAATAGTGTAATACTATAAAGAAATCATAATAAAAAGTGTTGTTTATTTGATAACAGCGCTTGAAATTGAAGAAATTCATTCTTCTCTCCAACTACCCTCCTTCTCCCTCCCTCTCTCGCGCTATTTTAAGCACAGCCCATTGACCTGGTTTAACTGCTGGATGGCATTCTTAGAATATCAAGTTTCCCCCTTCTCATTTCCTGGAACTGTAGGGGCTTAGCATGTTTGTGTCAGGATTTTTTTTTGAATTCTTTAGCAAGACTTTAAGAACTAATAGTGCGTTCGACTGGATGCTCCGAAGAGCAAAGAGATTGAGAGCCAGCACATGATCTGCCCACAGCGAGCAAGTAGATTGCTCTGGGCGAGGCGAACGTATGAGTGTGTAATCCTGCTCCTCGAGCACGTGTGAGATTGAGCAAACATGGCGGCAACAAATAACAAAACCCTGGTTATCAGTGACAGAGAATTTAGTTTTTTTTTCTGGCGAACATATTGATTTATACCGTCCAGTTAAAATACACTCTGTTCCTCCTCCTCAGTTGATGAATCAATCGATGAAGAATCGCTTTCAAGAAATTCAACAAGAACTCCGACATTAAAGTCCGTCATTGCAGTTTGCTAATCGCTATAAGCTATCCGCTCATCTACTCCGTTTACTCAGTCTCTTTGCCAAGAGTAGCCAGATCGATTTGTCGAGCACAGAGAGCAGCGAGAAAAACGCAGAGCAGTTTGTTCCACTTGCTCTGAATCTCCTAGCATATCGCAATCGGGTTGAACAGATCGCTCCTGAATGCTCGAGAGCAGCCAGTCGAATGCGCTTTAAGATAAAAGTTCATTACAATTAAATTCTTGGGAAGGAAACCACAATAAATAATAAATTTTCAGGGTGCAATTTTTTATCTGAACTATCTATTGTTATTGAAACCATAAGGAATAAAGAAACTTTGTTGATTTCTTTTAAAAATTTCCAAAAAAAAAACAAAAAAGGGAGATTTGGAATCATATGTAAGGCTATGTGTACATCATATATGGTGGAACTGGATAGACATGTTTATTATACATTATGGTATTAATTAAAAGATACTGATTAAAGATATTATTTTCAAACATTCACTAAGGAAAGTGAAGATATTAATTTAAGGATTAGAAAATGGGACTCTCTCCTCATAATAATGGATGTCTAAGCGTTTTTTTTCCCATCACTAATGATTACGGAAGAAACTTGTTTAGTTAGAATTATAGATGGAATAAAGATTTTTTTTGTGAATAACTTTCAATATATGATGCAGGCATAAGGTTTTTCTCCTGTATGAATTCTATCGTGTGCATGTTTCTTTGGAAATAGAAGGCTTCTCGTTAGTAGCTACATGGGAAGAGATTTTAATGGCACCTCCTAAAAAATCTGTCTGTGAATATTTATCTTACTATATGTGAAGTCAAATTTTTTTGCTCTCTCTTTTAAGTTCCTGAGAATATAATACGGAGTGACGTACGCACTCCTGGGTATTATAATGATGATAAGCAAATTGTGTGTGGATTGGAAATAGTTGGGATGGATCGGGAATCCCGTGCTGTGACTACAGTTAACTTGTCCCAGAGTTCACTTATACATGTTGATAAATTGAATTTTATTTTGTTATGGTGTTCCGATCCTTACTCACCTGGCTTTCCGGTGCAAATAAATTTAAATATCGGGGAACAGAATATTAAGGGAATGGGGATTTATATCGATGTAAACTAGAATTAAATAAAAGGGTGCAGTCGGAATTCTTTGGAATAATAATTAAGACAAATTACTAAATGAATTAATCGCCAGAACCCTTACATAATACAACACAGAGCGAAGGGACTTTCCATTCTATGAAAAATCCGAAAAACAGGTGATATAACGGGATTTTATTTAACCTCTTGTTGACTTGCTTCAGATTAATATGATATCTATCTTCACCATCGGGAAACATCACTGGACACTTTAGACCCAAGTTTTTCTTTCTCTTGACGTTGAAGCTCATATACCCTGTTGCTCTATTCGAAACTCTCATTGTTCAGATGTTTCCAATGCCCGTATATTTTTTTCTGTTTTAGTTGAAGGCTTTCTTGAGTTTCTGTTTTAGTTGAAGGCTTTTACTTGAGTTTCTCTGACCAATACTCGTTCTTTCTCTTTCCTTTGCAGACACATAATTTTTTTCAGTTGTTTGGAAGTTTGATAGGGAACTCAAGGGACACAAGTGTGACTCCTTTTCCTCCTCAAAAGATGCTGCCTTATTTATGTCCTGTAACTGCATCATCATTTTATGCTCGTTGTTAATAATTCTTGGAAACAAACGTTCAATCATCGCATTATCAGCATTTCAGTTTCCAAAATATTCACATTCACACAGAATATAATCAAAATATATTTTAATGAAATGTTTGGTTCTGCTATGCTACTCAATAAGTTAGGTGATAATCCCGGCGTGGCTCGGACACTTTTGTTTTTTTGATTAAATTTTGCAATATCTGAAAAATAAACACATGCAAATGCTTAGAATTAATACAGTAAAAATTGATAATAAAAATTCGAAAATAAATTTATAAATGCTCACAATGTATGCCACTGCTAGTCCAAATAATTACTTAGTCACGTAATATTATTTTAGATGTTTCTTTTGATTTTCTTGCAATTCCCACACAGCTCTCAATGTCTTGAAGCAAAACATGGCTATTCATCACTTTGTGCAGTACAGTGGTCGCTGATTCTAATATTGCCTTGCTTACCATTTGCTCAATACAGCATGGAGCTAAAGCACTCCTTCCTCTGTCGTCTTTCCACTCTCTCTCAATAGTCTGCTAACTCTCCATTATCTCCAGTTAATGATCATTTTTAAAGATTTTCAAGAAATTGTTAAGTACTAAGAACTCTCAATTCTAAGAAAAGCCTGAATAACAGGAATTCTATGCATTGTTACAAATTGAACCTTAAGCATTTTGCACAAACTTTGCCTTGCATTATTGGTCATGAGATATTTCTTATTAATATGCCCTGCCATAATTATGATTATCGAGTTATTATCAATAATTATTTTTTTTCGAAATCTGAGGTAGACAGTGACCTTCCTCATGCATTGAAGGTCGAGTATGCAAAATTTTATCAACATCGCAATAAAACTGTAGATTTGTAAAAAATACAAACAAACATCTTTCTTTATATACATAGATAAATTAGTAATTATTAATAATTATATAATAGTAGGATTTGTAGTAATATAATATTAATTAAAAATATATGCTCCTTTTTATGGAAAATAGAAAAAAAAATAAAAATAATAAAATCCTAATAAAAGTCAACCATGGTGAGAACAACAGATAATGAGGAGGGAGTCTTATGTGGACAAAATACACAGGTGAAGAGAAGGTCTTGCAGAGTTCTCGGTTGGTTGGTTTGGCTGGGATTAACGTCGTTTTCAACTGCTTTGGTCATTTCAGGATGGCGTCATAGGGGCCACAAATTTTACTCGCAAGTGTTCTTTAATGTACGGCCAGCAAATGACTATACGGGACCAACGGCTTCACTTCCTTCCCTAAGGAAGTGCGTGATCTCAGGATTTCCCCCCTTGAAAAAATCCTCGTCGTCCTCGGCCGGGATCGAACCTGTGTCCTCAGGCATCAGAATCGCTCTCGCAACACTGAGCCACCGAGGCAGATGTTGCAGAGTACTGAGTAATATTATTATTATCAGAAGTAGCAATTAGCGCTGCCTGGTGCTGCTCAATGTTGTCAACTACAATAAGGACTGGATCAAGCCTTATATGAACGTGTTAACGCAGGCACATGTATAAAGAATTACCTGCAAAAGACCAGACATATCATCGTGTACCCATGTCTGGTAGCCATTCAGTAAAGCATAGGAAAAGATGAACATTAAGAAAAGCTGAAAATAAGTATTCCATCCAAAATGACTTCCAATAAGTCTGATAGAATTATAATGACTTCTTCTGGCTGTGAAATTCCAACGTGGGCAGAATGGTGATTCTCTCATCCAAAATGACTGGAGTCTAGATATATGCACGAGTGCTCTCAAGATGCTTTATGATATGTCCGAAAATATCGTTGAACATATTTATTTATTACCATAATGACCTATCCTAGGTGGCTTGACATAAACACCATCTTGCTTCCTGGGCATACATTCAATATCTTAAATGTGTATTTAATGCAATGATGTCATTAGTTTGAACCAACGATATGAAATGAGTAAATCGCTTATGTGGCCGCCATCTTTGGGGCAATTTGAAGGCAGCGAAAAGTGTAAGTGTAAGTGCCATTACTATGGGTGGCAGCATTATGGAGAACAAAATCGCCAGCCAAAGCCTCATTACTATATATCCGCTTTGTCACAACCTGAGAAAGCCCCTCCCCCACCAAGATCGTGCTTGTAGTCTGAAATTTCTTAAGCGACCTCTCCCAAATTTAGATGCTATTTAATAAATGTGGTATATAATTTCATAAATACCTCTAAACAATCATTCTGGTATCACTGAAACGATGGTAACATGGTTGAATATCGACATCTTTTATGTATCAACAACCACGATATAAAAGATGACCAGGCTTTTTAAATGAGAAAAACATTCTAAGACGCAGAAAGATAAAAACACACCTGTGAAAGGTCAGTGGTGAACCTTTAATATATCTATTACTACAATTTAAAGTTGGACAAGAAATCGGCATTGAGTTTTACTGTGTTTGTCTATGCAAACTTCAAACATAAACATACGATGAAGGCCATTTTATGCGATGGCCGACAGGCTTTCAAATGGGGACGCGTTGGCAGCGCTGAAAGCAATGGCCGACAGGCTTTCAAATGGGGACGTGTTGGTGGCGCTGAAAGCAGCTCATGAGCGATCTACTCATTTCATATCGTTGGAGTCCACGCTATTCATCGAGAACTATGCCTGGTGCTTATCATTTTCTTGGACACGTTTGAATAGGGAAGCGCTCATAGATGGGTCTTTATTGTAGTTGAGGCTACACACGTGGATCCGTCACAGTCATAAAGATAGCTATATATCAGAGGGGGAAACACAGTGAATGATTAAGGGACTTGGGATCAAGTATTCGCCAAGGCGGTGCTTCCATTCGTAAGAAGAATACCAGACGACGCTGGTTAATAAGGCATTTCTTATAGAAATATTTGCTGGCGTTTGTTTTCTAAGTATAACAACGTTTAATGTACTTAAATATAGCGTGCTGCTACACCTTTGTCTATTTTTAACTTTTAATAAAATAAAAATATATCTATTTAATTTCACAACAACAATATCTTGAAAGTAATGATTAAATATAATTATTTTACCGATTTTTTTTATTAATTTGCACATTTAATTATTTTACTGTAAATATTCATATAATCAAGTTTATTTAATTAATTAATTATTAGCTTTAGTTTGTATTATTTTATTTTATTTATTGTATTTGTTTATCGTTTAATTAATCTGTTCTTATTTTTTATTTTATTTTAATTAAATTTGTATGGATATAGATGAAAGGATTGCGTTTTGATTGAGTAAATGGAGATTTCCGTGTGCATCAACCATTGTTGAGGCAATATAAAAATACGGGCAGCCGATTGTTGATGCAAGCACACAGGCCAATTGTTGGCATAAAAAGACACGAATCCTTTATATAGAACAGACTGCTTTTATTAATCCGTCAGCATCTTGTTGGCGTGGCATATTGTTGGTCTGTAGCTTATTGTTAGCGTATGGCATATGTTTGGTCTGTGGCTTATTGATGGCGCGCGGCATATTGTTCGTGACAGAGCATTGTCAAACAAACAATTGCAAAGGGTGGCATATTGTTTGTTTGTTTGTTTGTTTCTTCTACAAATCTACAGTTTTATTCCGATCTTGATGAAATTTTGCATACTTGACCTTCAAACTAAGAGCAAGGTCATTGTCTACCTCAGATTTTGAAAAAATAATAATTATTGATAAAAAATCGATATTCATAGTTATGGCAAGGCATATTAATGAAAAATATCTCATGACAACAATGCAAGGCAAAGTTTGTGTAACAATACTTAAAAAACAAAGGTGTCAACATGCAATGCACCAACACATTACACAAGGATCAACAATATATACTGTAGAAGGGTGGATCATAATACTGTTCCTATTGATTAAACAGTTGGTGGCCTTACAGTATAACAGAGGGACATGAGGAGTTCCAACTAGTTTCGATGAGGAATCTTAATAATTAACATACGTTACCCCCCTCCTTAATAATCCCTCTATCATCGCGTATTTCCAATATGTCGATGACATCCTCATCCTCTTTGACTCCCGAACCACTACCCCCACTAATATTGTTAATACTTTTAACTCCTTTTCCCCACAAATCCAATTTACTTTTGAACTAGAAACTAACCGATCCATCCCTTGCCTCGATATCCTCATTACCAACAATCCCCATACTAACTGCCTCTCCTTTTCCGTCTTCCGTAAATCGACCACATCCTCCAACTTAATACACTATTCCTCCTCACATCCCCCCACCCACAAACAAGCCTCATTAAGATTCCTAATTGACCGTGCCCTGAAGCTCCCCTTCAGCCTCCTATCCAGATCATCCGAATTCCGCATAATCCGGAACCTCGCCCATGCCAATGGATATTCGACCTCCATGTTCTCCCGTATTCTTCACCGCCGCAGACGGGCCCTCTTCTCCCCCTCCCCTCTTGTTTCGCCCCTTCCCAAGAAATGGACGTCCTTATTGTATCTGGGCCCTAATTTCTCCCAGCTCTCTAACTTCCTGTCGTCTCTCGGCCTTCGAATATCTTTTCGTACTCCTACACCATCAGCCCGCTTCCTGAACCCACCCGCCACCGTCACCACCGACAAATATTCCCAATCCGGAGTTTACCGCCTGAATTGTGCGTTTTGCGACAGATTCTATGTATGATTATCGACCCGCAATTTCGCAGTACGATTCAAAGAACACATTGACTCGTATAGAAAACGAGATCGTATTTCCCACTATGCAAACCACCTCGAAGATTCTGGACACGCTTTAAAGACACAAGAAGATGTTATGTCTGTCTTACATATCTGCAATAGACCAGAAAAAAACTGCTATCCTCGAAGCAATCGAAATATTCAAGGCCAAGAAGTCCTCCCCCCACCTGCTTCTCAATTGTCAAACAGACTTTAATGTGCAAGCAATACTTAACTCTTTATCTGATCTATTATGATTCCTTTTTTTTCGGTTTCTTTATTATGGTTTATGTTTTCTTTTGCATTTTGTTATTTCTTGCCTGTTTGTTTTATCTTCTGTAAATCCTCTTGTCATCAGACAGCCGGATAAGTTCTCTTTTCAGTCCGCATATACGCGCACCATCCCTTTGTATATTTTCTTTTTGTATAATTTATAAAAATTAGCGTTTATACTCTTTTTACTTTATTGGCATTATAATTCAAAAATCTGTGCTTATTCTATTTATCTTATTGGCAATTATTTCCTCTGTATTTCTTTTGTATCCTATTGGTTCATGTATTTGCATAATTTGTACTACTGTTCTGTATATAAAGGCTTGCATGCCTCTTGCTGTATATATCTTTGACAAAGCCGAGAATAAATGGCGAAAGTAGTTGGAACTCTTGTTGTCCCTCTTTTATACTGTAAGGTCCCCCAGTTTAATATATATCTCATGACCAACAATGCATGGCAAAGTTTGTGCAATAGAGATAAGGTTCAATTTGTGGCAATGCATAAAATTCCTGTTATTCAGGCTTTTCTTATTAAAGAGAGTTCTTAGTACTTAACAATTTCTTGAAAATCTTTTAAAGTGATCAGTAACTGGAGATAATGGAGAGTTAGCAGACTATTGAGAAAGAATGGAAAGACGACAGAGGAAGCATTCCTTTAGCTCCGTGCTGTATTGAGCAAATGGTAAGTATGTAAATAGAAGAATTGGTGACTGCTAGACTACACAAAGTGATGAATGGCCAAGCTTTGCTTCAATACATCGAGAGAAGAGTGCGGATTGCAACAACATCAATTATTTATCTAAAGTAAGTTTACTTGAGTAAGAAATTATTTAGACTAGCAGTGACATCCTTGAAGAGGTCTATCCATTGTCAGCTTTTAAAAAAATGTTTTTCGAATTTCCATTAACAATTTTTACTGTATTAATTGTAAGCATTTTCATGCGTTTATTTTTAAGATATTTCAAAATTTAATGAAAAAAAAAGTCCGAGCCATGCCGGGGTTATCAGCTAGCTTATTAGCTGCTAAAATCTCATAAAAATACATTTTGACTATATTCTGCGGGAATGTGTATATTTTAAAAACTGACAGAACATTAATAATGCAGCGTCTATTGATGAGGCAAAGGAGTCACTCGTGTCTCCCTTGAGCTCCTAATCAAACGTCCAGACGACTAACAAAAATTTATCTGTCTGGAAAAGATAGAGATAAAACGAGTATTGATCACAGAAACTCTGCAACTAAAACAGAGAAAGCTATACAGGCATTTGAAACATCTGAACAACGGGAGTTTCAAACAGAACAAGAGGGTGTAAGAGCTTCTATGTCAAGGACAAGAAAAACTTGAAACTAAAGTACTTGGTGATGCTCCGCAATGGTGAGGCAATTCAAGAAGAGTTTAGATAAAGTCCTGGTATTTCACCTAGATAAAGTCACCTAGAATTCCTGTTTTTCGTATTTTTCGTATAAAGGATAGTCCCTTTGCTATGTGTTGTATTGAGTTATTTAACCAATTGGGAGTTATAATTTAATTTTTTTGAGATTGTTCTGTTTACCTACAAGTCTAATTACCCCGAGCAATGCCGGGTACCTCTGCTAATTTTTATATATATAGATTCTTGGTATGTCTGTCTGTCTGTTCATTATGCATTTCAAAATAGCTAGATCAACTTGATGAATGTCGTGTACTTTTTATGACTTTGAACAGAGTTACACTGGAGATAACAAAAAGTAAAATTTTATTAATATTCTGCTTGAATGCGAACGTTGATCTCTCGTTCACAATTAAGATTGCAATAACAAATGTAAGTTTCTAATATCTCAGTTCAATACATTAGCTGGTTCGGATATCAGTGGGTCGCTTTCTTCAGGAAGTGAGGGCTTAACTCCTAGACAGGCGATGCTAGACTTGGATGTAGAAAGATCCGCACTGATGGCACCGCCCAGCATCTGGTCAATGGATAAGATGTCGGGAATTGGAAAAGGTGAACTCGTCACCACTAACCTGGTTGGCGACGACCTCAAGAGGTTTGTCGACCGTAGAATAGAACTGTGTCAAATAGAACGAAATATTAGACAGAGTTAGGGCTAAAGATATTTATCACAAGCGGGCTAAGTTGCTATCTCTTAAAATTTGTGACACGTAATCAAATACCATTAGTAGGCGATCCCGAGTCCAAGCGCGGACATTCAGAAGGGTACCCCGCGAGATTACCAGCTATATCGGCGAAAGGGAGCACTACTTCAATTGAATCCACCTTCCATGGGAATTGTGGTTCGTCGTGAAGCTTGGCTAGTCGACCTCATGGACTGGCTTTATCCTTCTCGAAGGGGCTATGTACGAGTGCCTGCAGATCCTTGTCGGATGTAGGTGCGTAGTCCTCTGTACCAGTCACTGATGAAACACCTATTGCCTCAAACGAGAAATGTTCATGAGAATGAGCAGCGTTAATCAGGGATTTATTCTCTGGCTCAGTCCTAGGGCTGCCATCCACTGGTATTGAATTATATAATTTATTACTTGAGAGGTTGGACGACCTGCAGCTCCGGGGATACAGGCGATTCCTGGTCATCTCTGGCTTCGGCGGTCCAGTTCGCGCTGAAACCTCGGATACGGATGTCGATCTCCCTCCTTACGGGAGTCTCGAAACCTTAGGCGGCCTCTGATGCACTCGGACTCGGGCTTGGTTGCTCGGACGTCTACTCTTTCCTTTTCCTTGGGCGGGGTATGTCTCTTCCTTCGGTAAAGTTACAAAAAGTCTTATTATTGAAAATCTTAAAGTCTATGTTACTTCTATCTGGATACGGAGCTCGTCCTTTCCATTCTGCGTCGTGTCCGGCCTGGTCCATTTGGTGGTTATCAGTCCTTGTTGTTGCATCGGTCGATGATCTCCAACTCTCTGATTTGCTTTCCTTCGCTTCCTCCTATTATTTTTTCCTGGAGGATTCTGCCAATCACCTTTCTTCTTTTCGTCTTCCTTTCTCTTGTCAATTCCATTTCTCCAGTAGGTAAGTTTCTGCTCATAAGAAGGCCTTGTCTTTTCCTCTGATGGCTTTGCCTTTACTTGACGATGACCCAGGCCTTCTTCTTTACTGGTCATGTTCAAATCGTCGACCCGAAGTCCTGACATTATCCCGACGCTGAACCTGCGTTGGAAATTGCCAATTTTCAATCGCAGCTTTTATTCTTTCTTCTCTTGTTTCATCTTTTTCTCTGCAAAATTAAATTTATATGTGTTAGTGATATTTTTCTTGACTGGAGCAATGCCACTTTTCCTGTTTCCTTCTTCGACTATGTCTGCTGAACATTTGGAACATTTTACTTGGTCACCCTTGCTTCGTTTTTTTTTGTATAGAATATTCTTGTTCTAAATAATGGCTTTTTATATCTCTGCGAATAAACGTCCTCTTCCATTCTTCTCTCCTTAAACTTTTCTTCTTCTAATGTATTCTTCGAGAATTTGCTATTGTTCATGACTATCTTATTGTAGTTTTCCAATTTTTCTATTCTCACTTCCCAAATTGCTATTCTATGAAGTATTTCTTTTAACAGCGCTTCATTCTTCTCTATTTTAATTCCTCTGCTGTCACCACTAACAACTTCTAATTTCTCTATATTTCTGCCTTCAGCTCCATTTTCCCTTCGATGATGCCTTACTAGGCTTTTCCTCTCTTCTAACTGTCAGATAAAGCTCATCTGCATCTTCGGGCTTTCTTTCATCATCTGTCCAGATGAAGTGCACTCTCTCTCTTTTAACTACATAATCCTATCTATTCTCCATTCAAATAGATTTACATCTTATAATCTTCTTAATTTTTCAATTTCTACTTTGCTAAAATCTATTTTCATTTGTCCGGCTCTAACTCTTCTCTCCTCATGAGTGCCTGTCCTCCTACATGAGAAGTTTCCCCGGAAATCTAACATTATCGCCGCATGCTTGCTTGAGGCATTTCTCTGTATAGCTTCAACCGTTTCTTCCAAGCAATCTTACTGCATCTCTTTGCTCATCAATCCCCCTTCGACTACTTTGTCTAAGGCTTTTACAAATTTTTTTTACTTTCTAAACCGTTCTCTTCTATCAATATTTTACAACAATTTATCCTTTCGTTCCTGCTGCAATTAGTATCTCCTTGCATTATAGCGATTTCTCTTTGCACATCTTTGCTTATTTTACCTTCCCTTTCTTCAAGCGAAGTTGAACGTTTTAGAAATGCTTCACTATTTACATCTTCATTATGACTTCTCTTGTCTTCACTTATTTCTAGACTAGACCCCTCGATGATCTGGCATTATCTACAAGTCTAATTGTGGTGACTTCTACTTGATTCCTATCGTCTCTGTCCATTTCCTTAGAATCGTTTTCTTGCAAATCTATGACCTTAACTAGGTCTTTCCCAATTCATTCTTTATTTAGACATATTGACTTCTTGATGCTAATACCTTGTTGGACTTCTGAATTCTTACTTCTCACTACCATCTTAACTTCTGTAGAATATAACTGTATCCTATCAACATTGTTATTAAACAATTTAATTTCTTTCGTTAGCAGCCCATATTGTGTTTCCTGCAATGTCAGTTTCCTTATCTCCTCTGACATTCTTATTTGCCGCAATTCTATTATTTCCTGACACTTGCATTCTGCTACTATTCTAATTTTTTTTTTGCGTTACCTTAATTGCAACTTCTTCTATATTAGGCGAAAAGTAACCTTCTTTACACATTCCCACTGGTATTGATGCCACTGTTTCGGCTAAGCAATTCTGAAGTACTTGCTCGTCCATCATACCCATGGCTGCTGCTACAGATAATGCTACTGAAGCTCTTTAAGCGTTTCTTACTCCACTATCTTTAATTATCTTCTTATACTTTTTAATTTCTCCTGACAATCGCTCCTCTTCTACACTCATCGATTTAACGCCCTCTGTTTTCATCACGACCTTCTCCCCTTGCAACGATCTATTAGCCTCGGCAGTTTCTCTTTTTTTTCCTATTGGCACTACTATTTTCACAAAATTCTTCTCAACTTCTCGCTCTTTTTCACCTTCTTTATAACTTGAGCTTTCTAACTTTTTATTTTTACTTGAATTAATCGTTTCTTGAGCCTGATGAGGAGTTTTCTTTCTTGACTAATTTTCAGATTATTAGCTTCTACTTTATCAACTCCTATTCTGTTTAATTTTATATTAGTCAATTTCACTTCTTTTTCCTTTTTCCGTTTTTTCCGCCTGGCTCGTTTATCACTTGTTAATTTTTGCCCATGAATATAATTATTATTAACGCCCTTTTCTTTGTTTTTGCCCTTTATTAATTCTAATTCTTCAAAACTTATGTCCTGATTTTAATTAGCGCCTTTACTCAATAATTGTTCCATCTGTCTCGTAAATTCTTCTATCTTTGTCCAATTTTTCTCGGATTTCTTTAGATAGACTAACTAGGTAAGCATTAATTCTATTCTTCTCCTTCCAATCTTTTATGGAATTAATTAACTGTAAATACCCTCTATTGTAGTCCTCAATAGTTTTCCTACTTTCTTCATTAAAGTGTTCTTCCTTTAACCAACTTTTTAAATACTTCTCTTTCTCCATTTTGATAAGTAATTTTATACTCGCATACATTCGGTGATTTTCTATTCAGCTTTCTTAAGCACCTCACTGCTCAAATTGTTTTCCTCGCTTGGCTGTTGACTTCTGTAGCTGTTGCTTGTAAAAAATTCTTCTTTTAAAGCACCTCCTCACTCGAACTGTCTTGTCCGCTCTGTCGTTGAGTCTTGTAGTCGCAGCTTGGAAAGAAAAGGAACGTTATCGTTAATAACAGAGTCTCTTATGCAGTGGAATTATCTTTAATGTCTGTAGTCTAAGTTTTTGCTTGCTACCAAAGCACCCCCCCCCTCTGTCGTGTACTTTTTATGACTATGAACAGAGTTAGACTGGAGGTAACAAAATATTAAAATTTTATTAATATTCTGATTGAATGCGAACGTTGATTTCTCATTCACAATTAAGATTGCAATAACAAATGTAAGTTTCTAATATCTCAGTCCAATACATTAGCTGGTTCGGATATCAGTGGGTCGCTTTCTCCAGGAAGTGAGAGCTTAACTCCGGGACAGGCAGCGCTTGACTTGGATGTAGAAAGGTCCGCACTGATGGCACCGTCCAGTCTGGTCAATGGATAAGATGTCTGCAATTGGCGAAGGTGAACTAGTCACCACTAACCTGGATAGCGGCAACCTTAAGAGGGGCGCTGTATCAAATAGAAGGAAATATTAGACAGAGTTTATATTCTAACTTAGGGCTAAGAATATTAGTCACAAGCGGGCTAAGTTGCTATCTCTTAAAATTTGCGATATTTAATCAAGTACCAGTAGTAGGCGATTCCGAGTCCAAGCGCGGACATTCAGCAGGGTACCCCGCGAGAATACCGGCTATATCGGCGAAAAGGAGCACTACTTCAATTGAATCCACCTTCCACGGGAAAGTTTTAATGGGCGTATGAATTGTGGTTCGTTGTGAAGCTTAGCTAGTCGACCTCGTGATGTGGACACCAGAGAAGTCTTGTCGTGGACTGGCTTTATCCTCCTCGAAGGGGCTAAAGCGCCTGCAGAGCGCCGCCAGATCCTTATCAGATGTAGCTACGTAGTCCTACATACCTTTCGCTGACGAAGCGCCTATTGCCTCAGAAGAGAAATGCTCATGAGAGTGAGCAGCTTTAATCGGGGATTTATTCTCTGACTCAGTCTTAGGGCTTCCATCCACTGGTATTGAATTATATAGTTTATTACTTGAGAGGTTGGATGACCTGCAGTTCCGGGGATACGGGCGATTCCTGGTAATATCTCGCTTCGGCGGTCCAGTTCGCGCTGAAACCTCGGATAGGGATGTCGACCTCCCTCCTTGCGGGAGTCTCGACGCCTTAGGCGGCCTCTGGTGCACTCGGACTCGGGCTTGGTTGCTCGGACGTCTACCCTATCCGTTTCCCCGGACGGGTATGTCTCTTCCTTCGGCAAAGTTACAAAAAGTCTTATTATTGTAAATCTTAAAGTCTATGTTACTTCTATCTGGATACGGAGCTCGTCCTTTCCATTCTGCGTCATGTCCAGCCCGGTCCGTTTGGTGGTCAGCAGGTCCTGCTGTTGGAGCTGGAGCAAGGATGTTAATTGCCCCAGCAAATACCCTTAAAAGGGTATCAGACGCACATGCTATAAATAAATGTATCAGTTAATGTGTTAACAAACTTTCAACCCCGCTTTCCCCTCCTTAGGGGTTGAATTTCGAAAAACCCCTTCTTTGTGCCTACTTACATTTTGTAAAGAACCTCTGTACGAAAGTTATAGTTTCTAGGCCTTACTGTTTGGGCTGTGCGTTGATCACTCACTCAGTCAGTTTCTTCATATATATATATGGATAAGCATAAATGGAATTTATTAAATAGACTCTCTAACGCCCATATTCACCAACAGCAGCTTAATCTGCTCTTTTTCAAGTCAGTCCTAAAAGTTCAACTTCGTTTTAACCAGATTGGTATACACCAACATTTCAAGCCGGCAGCTTGGCCATAACCTCCAATGATAAATCTCTTACGCCCATGTTCAGCACGTTTTAAACTCGGATTCAAACGTATTATATGCACCATGTCACGGATATTTACGCTAGCAGTGGAAGATTTTTAAAGCAGAGTCAAGGAATCATGAACAGCTATGTAGCCATAACAAAAGATAATTTTATTCATGATAAAATTTGTAAAAGCAAATAACAGATAAATACATACAAAATAAAAACAACAAATAA
>JAHWFO010061071.1:0-12951 GCA_023313115.1 Rhysida immarginata
AAGTAAAGTCCACAAGATTAGTAACAGTGGACCTAGTCTTCCTGAATCCATGCTGTTCAAAAGGAAGAAATCTATCTATAAAAGCGGACAAAGACCTAGCAACATAAGTTTCGAGTAACTTAGCTGGAAACGATAAAACTGTAATCGGCCGAAAATCAGCTGTCATAGTCGGAGAAGGAATCTTAGGTATTAAGTGAAAATGAACACTCTTCCATGCAGCTGGATACACACCTGAATTTAGCGAGAGATTGAACAATTTACAAAGTGGACTAGCAATGACGTCAATGCAGCCCTTGTAGATAGAGTCAGGAATGCCTTTGGAATCTAGCTGTCTGGAAGCTTTGATTTCCTTAGCTATCGAAATTATAGTCGATTCAGTAATTGTCATTACCGAAAACGATTCATGGACTTTGCACCAATAATCAGACACACCTACACAGTCAACCCCTAGATCCGAACCTTCATAGAAGTTGCGCTCAAATTCCTCAGTTAACCTAATACTGTCTATACCTGGAGGTTTTTCGGCAACCATAGTATTACCAAAAAGCTTCTTAGTTAATGACCAGAAATTTTTTGAGTCGTGAATAAGATCCATCTCCATCTTCAAGAAATAATTTTTGTAATCGACTCTCCTAGATAATTTAAACTGCTTTCTAACTACTTTAAAAGTGTCCATTGCCTCGCTACTCCCAGTTTTCTTATATAATTTATGCAATTTATTTTTGCGATTGCACAAATTTATGGATTCACGAGAAAACCAGAAAGGATATACACGCATTTTCGCAAGAGGGGGCAAAGTCAATTTGCAGAAGCAAAGGTTTAAAGCTGTCTTTATAACGTTCACAATATAATCCCAGATCAGATCAATGTCACCAAGCTCGTCGATTAGTTGCCAATTATATGACTGGAGATAGGCAAACAACATATCAAAACTACCTGCTCGGAAATTATATTGTTGAGGAAAGTATACTAATCGTTTTTTAAAATTTATTTGAGATTGCAAATTTAGCGCAGGATGAAACTTATTAATAATAATAATAATAATAAAATTATTGCCCATAAAGATGGAATACAATAAAACTCAAAAGATAAAAACCTTAAAAAGAATTTTCAACAAATAATTTTTAAGATGAAAATTAAAATGTCTACAATATTACAAATTTTATTTTTGATGTTATTTATGATAATATTTTTATTGAAATATAAAAATTATTATTATATTTCAATAAATTAAAAAGTTTATAGGAATTTACTCACCAATCACCCATATTATAAAATGTGAATAGTTAAATTAAAGAAACATGGCTTGCTTGGTGTATTTATTTATTTATTTTAATATACTGCATGTTCATTTAAATGTTCAGTATTTTAACCTGATAATGTTTTAAGGCAGGACATCATTATACAAAAAAAAAAACACCAAAAAGCGTTAAGGAAATAGCTTTGCATTGTTGTTGCACTTTTAAGCATTGTTGGCGCCGGCTGAAAGCAACCGCCGAAACTGAAAAATCATCTAACCATTGTTGTCCAAACAATTCTTATATTATTTCGCTTGTGCGTGCATTGCTAATGGTAAAACAATTGTCAAACAATAGTTTCATTTTTCAGTTGAGCTGAATGGCCGTGTCTAGAGAAAATACATGTAGGTAGAATCTGTTGTGTTTTTGTAGTGAGTTCGTAATGGCTGGTTTTCATAACTATACTTTATTGTAAGATAAAGGAGGAATATACATGAGGAGCTTACATTTTAGGAATCGAGAGTGAAGTGCTCAAAGCATCATGGGAAATCTCACAGAGGCATTGTGGGGAGAACAATAGAACAATGATACAAACATTACAGTTTCCTCCCCTTTAAAAGGATAAGAACATCGAAGTTCCAGACAATATTTTATATTCTTAATACTTAAAACTAATTAGTTACATAGTCTTGTAAGTATGGTGGTGTGCGTCGTATGCGTGTAGAAACACGTGTACTTGAGTCCACCACTGGAGAATTTATTTCTCTTACACTAGGCATTAACCATTCAGCTGAATTATCAGGTTCTGTTTCAGCTGTAACATTTGTGCTTAACATTTGATTAATGTGACGTCGCCATTGATAGTTACCTACTTTAATCAGATAGTGTAGTTTACCTATGTAATTTCTTGCTAGGACTTTATCTCCACGCTTAAATTGTCTGCTAACCTCCTGAGATTTAACTAAATTCTGTTTTGGAGTGTCAACTGATTTAAAAGGTTTAATCAAATCCAAACGTGTTAAAACGTTACGTTTCAAAAACAACATGGAAGGGGACTCTCCCGTTGTCACATGTGGCGTACGACGATATGCCAACAAGAAAGCATACATACGTTGTTCAAGTGATAAATTATGTGAACTTGATTTTAATCCATGTTTAAATGTTTTTACAAAGTTTTCAGCCAAACCATTTGTTGCTGGATGATACGGTGCAGATGTTCTATGTTCAACACCGTTTTCTTTTAAAAACGTGTTTATTTCATGGGAAACAAATTGTGGACCATTATCTGAGACTAACACACGCGGTAATCCATACCGAGCAAACAGTATTCTCAGTTTTTCAATAATTTTATTACTGGTCACTGATTTCATTTTAAAAACTTCAGGAAACTTAGAATAAGCATCTATGACTATTAAAAACATACTGTTTTCAAAAGGACCGGCAAGATCTATATGTATTCTCTCCCAGGGACTTACAGGAGTCTCCCATCTATGTGAACGATCAACTGGGGGATTATTTTTGTACTGGGCACATGCTGCACAAGAAGAAGCGAGTTTTTCTATGTCTATATCAATATTGTGCCACCAGCATATTGCTCTTGCTAGCATCTTCATTTTGACTATGCCAAAATGACCTGAATGTAATTCATAAAGAATTTGTGATTGTAATGTCCGTGGAATAACCATATGGTTTCCTCGCACTACACAACCTTGTTCTATACTAAACTTGTTTAAATCTTTTTCTAAATATTGTGGGAGTTCTTTCCGCACTATACCAGTTAGTAAAGAATCATAAAGCAAAAATAATTCAGAATCCTTTTTAGTTTGTTCAGCTAGAACTTCAGTAGTAATAGGTAAATTTTCTAATATACCATTATAATATAAAGTAGCTTCATCAAAACTATTGTTAAGTTGAATTTGTTTCATTGGTAGTCTTGACAATGCATCAGCGTTGGAATGATTTATTGATTTCCTATATTGTATTTCATATTGAAATCCTTGGAGAAACATTGCATAATGCAACATACGCATTGCTGAATGTAAGGGTAAACCTTTTTTAGGATCAAAAATAGAAACAAGTGGTTGATGGTCTGTTTGGAGGATAAATTTTCTTCCATACAAGTACAAATAGAATTTTTTTATTGCCCACACAATAGCCAAAGCTTCTTTGTCTATTTGACTATAGTTACGCTCTGATAATGTCAGGCTGCGTGATGCAAATGAAATAGGTCGCTCATCTCCATTTGGGTAACGATGAGAAATGACTGCACCCAAACCATATGGTGAAGCATCGCATGCTAGAATGATTGGTAATTTAGGATCAAAGGTTGTTAATACACACTCAGAAGCAATAATTTCTTTAATTTTTGTAAAAGCTTCTTTACATTCCTTTGTCCAACACCATTTTGCATTTTTACATTGCAAATTGTTTAATGGATGTGCAATTGTTGACAAATTTGGAATAAATTTATGATAATAATTCACTAGTCCTAAAAATGATCTTAATTGTTCTACTGACTGAGGAGTTGGTGCAGCTAAAATTGCTTCTACTTTAGCATTTTGTTTATGCAATCCTTTTGCATCTATAACATGACCACAATAACTTACTGAGGGTTTAAGAAATTGGCATTTTTGTTTGTTTAGACGTAGATTATATTTTCGTAATCTGTCAAAAACTAAACGAAGTCTCTCAAACATTTGAGTTTCAGACTCAGCTGCAATTAAAATGTCGTCCAAAAAACATTGAACCCCTTGAAGACCTTGTAGAATTTCATCCATAGTCTTCTGCCATATTGCAGGAGCGCAAGATAATCCAAACATTAATCTTTTAACCTTGTATAAACCTTTAGGAGTTGTCAAAGTTAAAGCTTCCTGTGCCTTGTCATCCATTTCTAAATGTAAATAGGCACGAGCTAAAACTAGCTTAGTATAAAATTTATTTCCACCTAAGGTTGTAAAAATTTGGTCAATTAATGGTAAAGGATAAGTACTAGATTCAATTGCTTGATTTACAGTAATCTTATAATCACCACATATTCTTACTCTATTATCTTTTACAACTGGAACAATCGGAGTTGCCCAACTACTATGTTGTATTGGTTCAATAATATTTTCAGATTCTAAACGATCTAACTTTGCTGCTACCTTTGATTGAATAGACAACGGTATTTGACGTGCTTTCATAAATTTAGGAGTCACCGATTCTTTCAGTGGTAAACTTCCTTTTATTGAAGGGATCAGACCAATTCCATCTGAAAATATATCTGCAAAGTCGGTACATATTTTTGTTAATTTTTGTTGACCTTCCCTGCTCACTTGTAAATGGTGGAATGGTGTCAATTCGGATTTTAGTAATTTATCTAATCCAAACTCAGACATCCATTGTCTACCCATCAATGGTGGAGCCTTAGTATCAATTATATGTAATGGTAATAACTTATTTTGTCCCTTAAAATTAACGTTTAATTTAACTACCCCTTTAGGATATACTTTTTCTCTAGTAAAGGTTTCCATTACAACATTTGTATTTAACAGTCTCTTTTCGGGAAATAAAAGTTTAAAGTCATACAGTGACATCACTGACAATGCAGCACCAGAATCGAGTTCAAATTTTACTAGTTTACCTTCTAGAAAGCATTCCAATATAATAGGATCCAAACTACCACTTATCAATTGTAATAGAGGTGTTTGTTGAAGGATGGAGCCGCTGTCTTCCAGATATTTCGTCTTGGAGACCTTTGGAGCAGTTGATTCCTGTGATGTTTTTGTCTTATTTCTTGACTTGCACATGGGGCTTAAATGTCCTTTCTTACCGCAATGATGACAAACACAGTCAATCGCTGGACACTGAGACGCCTTGTGTTTCTTTCCGCATCGATAACACTTTTTAAATCTTGTCCTTGACGTTGAATTTGTTGACGTTTCTGTGACGATCAACTTTTGAAGTGGTTTCTGCAACAGTTCTGCAGCATCTTTCGTAGCGGATTCCATAGTTGTGGCTAGTTCATAGGCCTTATCGTATGTAATGTCTTGTTCTGCAAGCAATCTCTTCAGAATGGCTTCACTCTTTAATCCAACTATCATCTGGTCTCGTAGTGCATCGTTTAGGTTCGCACCGAAATTACAGCCACGGGAAAGTTTACGTAATTCTGCCACAAAAGAGGAAATAGATTCATTTTCTTCTTGTTTACGTGAATGGAAACGATACCTTTCTGTAACGATCGTTGGCTTCGGGTTGAAATGATTTTTCAAGGTCGTAACGATCTCGTCATACTTTTTAGTTTTCGGATCCGTCGGAGCTAACAAATCCGTCAAAAGACGATACATTTTGAGTCCCATTGTAGCCAGTAGAGCTGATAACTTCTGTTCCGCAGGAATTTCATTCACTAAGAAGATTTGTTCTACGTACGCAATATAAGTAGGCCAGTCGCCATCACTCTCCTCGTAGGGGGGCACGTGCGCTAACACTCGGGCTGTCATTGTGAAAATTTGAGTATCCGATGAACGCTATCTTTTAAATTAGTGTTTAAAACACAGCCATATCCATATTCTCGTCGCCAGCTGTTGTGTTTTTGTAGTGAGTTCGTAATGGCTTGTTTTCATAACTATACTTTATTGTAAGATAAAGGAGGAATATACATGAGGAGCTTACATTTTAGGAATCGAGAGTGAAGTGCTCAAAGCATCATGGGAAATCTCACAGAGGCATTGTGGGGAGAACAATAGAACAATGATACAAACATTACAGAATCAATAGAATGTATGGTTTATGAACTCTCTCAAAACACTTTTCAAAAGAAAGGAACGCAGATAAAAAGTAGAAAACAGATGAAATCCAAATCAAACATGGTACTATTTTTTTCCGCACGATATTCACATTCCTTTGACCGCAAGCCCTTGCCGTCGATGCCTTCCATCGTGGAATCCGTCGAAGTGTGAATCTAGCCTTAACGATTGTCCGTCGAAGTGTGAATCCAGCTTTAGTCTATAAACTTTGTTAACGATTGTTAAAGATTATGGAAATTACGAGTCCATGCACAATACCTTCTATTGACTGACATAGGGCAAGAAATACATAAGCGAGGTGGCAGCGGCCAAGTAACCATAGCATTTAAATCTTGCGAATTTCATCGCAAGCACGACTTCTAGTAAAAGATATGTTTACCAATATTGTGACAAACCCCCTTTTTGACAAATAACTAAAACCCCCTTCTAGTAAAACGGGTCATGGTTCGGGAGTGTTTAAGTGTGCAACCAAAAATATCAAAAATGAACCCAAGCTTAATAAATAAAAAAAAAAAAAACTTTAATCTTACTGACTTATACAATAGAATACACCTAAATTATGTCGAAAATTAGCAAATTTCTCAATACAGACTAAGTAGTTATAAACAGGATGCCAGCGCTGGCTACACTTGCAAGGGGGCTGTAGCCTCCCCACCCCCACAATGTGTAATGTATCCACACCTACTCGAGTACTCGAGAAGTGCAGTGTGTGGGTGAGACGCTAAGGGTTTGGGACCAAACACGTGAGATCGACTCTGAGACCGTATTTCCATATTATCATCATAACGCTTGTTACACAATTCAGCATGTACATAAAAATCCTATTTCAACAATGTATTGCTCAATATTTTAATCAGGGGCCCTGTCATAAGACTACTTAACATGCAACAGAGTTTTAGTATATATGAACCTTGGAACAAATAAACGCCCACGCTGTTCCTGCGTGTGCGATCAAATGCTACAGAGGGTCTGAATAACCCCGAGTTTAGAGGGCACATTTAACCGAGGTCGATTAACTGGGAGATCGGTACCACGTCCCCGAAATTTTGTGCTAAAAAGTACACTTACCGCGCTTGCACCTCCTTTTTACGGCTAAAAGGGGGGGGGGGGAAGTACCATAACCCCTCGTGGCGGACACGAATACCTCTCTCCCAGCAGCCCACGGTGAGCCGCCAACATCAACACGATGAGCTCCGCGCGTTGCTCTGCCACGGAGTGGTGGCTACGAGAACTTGGCGCTCGTTTATGTTGCCTTCAAGGCAGGCCTCTCCCTCGTGCATAGATCCAACACAGTCACAAACGTGCACGACCATGGTAAAACAAAATTCAATAGATTTTCCATTACAACGACTTAATGAACTATTTTTCTTCTCAACAACACTATAAACTATGCACCACTCTAATTCATAAGGGCTGTCACTGTGCGAAATCGCTTCGCTATAAAGTTGAGAGTCTGAATTCCCATCGATGTCGACGATGGGAGGCTCGTACGCACCGCAAAAATTCTATTCTCCCTGGCGCAAGACTTTACACATGCAGCTGTTTATTAAATAGAGTATCACTCACCAGTTCTGAAGTCATCATCAATTGCAATGGTTCATAGTCCGAAAGAAAGATTACCAAATACAGGTGTTTATTCGCACCCGGTCTCGATGGCGTCCCCATTCACTTAGCAGATCGACCAGCATTCCATAACCCAATCCATCGGCGTTCCAAAGTCTTGAAATTGGTGCTCCGCAATACAAAAAAAACATTAATTAACGTTCCATGCAAATAAACTTATTACTCAGTAATCATTTTAAAATCCATTACATAGTTGTAAACAAACATAACCATCTGACTTAGCTGGCTAAACATTTGAAAAGCAATTCTGCTGCTCCATAATGGCGATGCGTCGCTCAGCTTAGTCGGAATCGAAGAACAGAAAACAAAACATAATAAAAAAACAACCTCTTTCTAAGAAAGCAAAAACACGAGACGAACACATTATGACACAATACTGTATACAACAACAATGACATCCATACTACAACACCGACGCACTCTTCTCCGACGATCACAACAGTCGCTCAAAACAACAACAAACACTCTTTAAAATACGCACACGCAACATACACACAACAATTCTTCCTATTATAATGACAATACAATTACCATAACAAAACAATTAATCTCTATAGTGAATAACTTTGGCAAATAATAAAAACAAAATACACGATAATCGCCTTCTACCTTCTTCACAAACGAAATTACCCAAGCACTCCCATCTCTCGTCGGACACACGTAACGAACCTTAACTAGGACGTTACATACACCTGACGAAAGGCCTCAAGCGTACCCCACAGGATTAAGCTTGAGAACACAAAATTGTCACCTAATAAGTACACTAAACTCCAAATGACTCTATATCCACTCTACAAAAAATCACACACCACATTCAATCCTCATACTTAGTTTCTACATACATACAATCTTAGTTTTCCAACTACACACAAGACAACACGAAACACCAACAAACGTATATTTCGTAACACCAATATAGCCATTCAACAATCTTAACACTCCAAGTCGCAAAACCCAGTATCATCTCTTTCCCTTGTGGAGTGCCAAATAATCCGGGCGACGGCGCCTCCTCAATGCATAACGAGGGGCAACAGGCATTTCTTGATGTCCGTTTTGCTCGTGCTCACCGTTTGGGGAGTCTCTTATTTGTTCCTGTCCCACTTCAGTGCTTCCACTGTCCTCGTCTCCCACTTCATGCAACTCTTCCCTTTGCGAAACTACACCCTCAGGTAGCAGCTCATCATCTGCATTAACACCCCTCGACGTGCACCCGTAGGAACCACCCATTCCTCATCCTCTTTTTCATCTTTTTCTTCATCCTCCCCCTCACGGCTTTCGCTCGTACAGACAGTGGAGTGAAAGCAGTGCCTCTATAGAAAAAACCAGGAAATCACAAAAATAATATAGTTTAAATAGTTTCAGTTTCAGTTGCTCATCCCATTGACCAGTAAAGTGCGGACCAGTCAGAATAAATGCTTTTAATATTTTACTTTGACGTTTGTCATGTTTTTTTGTCGTCTTCCAGCTGGCAAGGTTTCAGCCTATCGATGTGAACCACACTCCGTGAATGCTTGCGACAGTCTTCAATTTCATAGTCGACTTCATTGACCCAGCGCAACACGCGAAAAGGGCCAATGAATTTTGCGCTGAACTTTCTCTTCCGTCCTCCCTTCCTCAGTAACCACACCTTATTCCCTAACAGCAGCTCTCTCGAGTGACGACTCCAATTCCGTCTATCTCAGTGTTGCTTACGATTTTCGAGGTCGACCTCGCAGACCCTATCATGAATATCCAGCATTTTCCCCACCAAGCGGGAGCAGTATTGAAATGCTTTAAGTGGTTCATCCAGCTGGGCTCTGTCCTCACAGTGGCCGTCGACGGGCGTCCCCGGATCAAAGCAGTACATTAGGTATGCGGGGCTTTCCTCGAGTGACTTGTGCTGTGACATTCGCAGGGCATATAGTGTGAACTCAAGCATTTCGTCCGCTCGGGGTGTTCGTGGCACAATGCCGTCACAACATCGCAGAGTGACTTATTACACCGCTTCTGCGATCCCGTTAGACGTTGGCCGGTACGCTGTGGTTAGTTTGTGAGTGATTTGCAAATCCTCACACAGCGCACCGAACACCGCCGAGGTAAATTTGGTTCCCGGTCGCTGATCACCTGCTGAGGCACCCCGTAACAGCACACTATTTTCTTAGCGAAGGCTTGTGCCACTGTCTCAGCAATCTGGTCGGGCAGTGCCTCAGCTTCAACGAACCGGGTAAGCACGTTGGTCATCACAAGGATAAAGCGATTGCCCCTGCTGGACCGCTGTACAGGGCCCACCACATCGATCGCCACTTTTTGGAAGGGAAACTCCGCACTGATGCCTTCTTGAAAAGGTGCGCATGTTAAATTGGCTTTAGTCTTCTGACAGACCTTGCAGAATCGAATCCTATGTGTCACGTCCTTCTTCATCCCAACCCAGAACCATTTCTGTTGCAGCCTTTTCAACGTGACACTAACACCTCTATGTCCCCCCAGCGGGCCATCATGATACCAAGCTATACATTTGGTCCATAGACACTGAGGGGCACACACTTGCACTCGTTCACGGTGTTCCCAACGTTTTTCCACAACACCACAACTTCACTTTCAATACCGCATTGTCCACCAGCATAGTGGACCTCGTTAACTGCTTTCAGTAACTGTACTATTTCCTGGACCCACCCATCCTCCCGCTGGGCGTCCTGAATCTCCTCCCATGTTACCAGGGCAGAGAGCTCGGCTATTATTGAGCAACATTGCCGCGACAGCAAGTCGGCCACAGCATTCTGTTTTCCCGTCACATACCGATATGAGAATCCATATTCCTCCAGCTCTAGCACCCATCTCAGCAAACGCTGATTAGTCTTGCACATGCGCTGGATGAACGCTAGAGGCTGGTGGTCAGTCATAACGGTAGTAGGATGTCCCAGAATGATGTGCCAGCTGCGCGGACAATGGGTAGAGCCTCCTTCTCTATAACCGAGTGGATTAATTCCCCCTCTTGAAGCTTCTTACTAAAGAAGGCGATTGGCCTTTATTGCCCTTTCACTTCTTGTTGCAGGACTCCTCCCACAGCATTAGCTGACACGTCAGTGGAAAGTACAAATTTCTGCCCGTAATTGGGGGGGACAAGAAGGGGCTTACTGCTCAATATTGCCTTGATTTTCAAAAACGCTTCTCTACAGGCAGCGCTCCAACGGAACGGCACCCGTTTATTCATAAGTTCCGTTATTGGGAACCAAAATCCGTGATAACTCTGGGATGAAAGGGCGGTAAAAATTCACGGATCCCAAGAAACTACGAACCTCGCGTGCACTCCTGGGTTCAACTATGCGTTGGATCACTGCCACATTATCTGGGTCAGGTTTGGATCCTTCCGATGTGATATTGTCCCAGGTAGTGCACACGGGGGGTGCAGAACTGGCACTTAGCCGGCTTAATCACCAGGCCCCGTGCCCTAAACCTCGTGGAACGTTGCTGTTGATATTAAAATATCATCCAGGAACATATGAACGTTTTCCCCCACCCTTCTCTTCAGAGCAGTCACCACGTATTGCTGAAAGAGGTGGGAGGAATTCCTCCCACCCTGGGGCAACCGAGTGAGCTGATATTTGCCCCATGGTGACTGGAAGGCATAGCACTCCCTCAGTGACTCGGCCAACGGTATTTGATAAAGGTCGAGCACTGTGAAGTACCTATGCCCGGAGAGGGAGATATGTTTACCAATATTGTGACAAACCCCTCTTTTTGATAAATAACTATCAATAAATATTAGGCAAAGATCTGAAAAGTAGGGCTGGTCATGGTTTGGGAGTGTTTATGTGTACAACCAAAAATATCAAAAATGAACCCAAGCTTAATAATAAAAAAACTTGAATTTTACTGACTTATACAATAGAATACACCTAAATTATGTCGGAAATTAGCAAATTTCTCAATACAGGCTAAGTAGTATAAATGGGATGCCAGCGCTAGCTACACTTGCAAGGGAGCCCTCAACATTCAATTTTCAGGATTCCAACCACACCTAAATCGAGGACTTAAGGACTACACCATAGACTAACATCTACCAGACATACTTAGGGTGTAACCTGTAAAGAGGGAACCAGAGTACCGTGCTTAACAGCCACTGATTCAAGCCGCGCTGTTAAGAGCTTCAGTCTGACACTGCTTCAAGCTGACCGAGTCACGTTTTGTCTATCACCTTGGTCTGTCGGGTGAAGAACGTCACTTCAGAAGCCATGGTGGACGCAACACAAGCGTCACATGGTTCCTTTCAACGAGCAAGAAAAGAAAAGGGGGAACCACAGAAACCCTCTATGGTGATGCTTCTTCACTCCGATTAACAAACACAGGCGTGGGCGACCTGCTCAGTAGCCATAGCGTGAACACTTGTGTGATCCAGCGATGAAAGCAACTCACTCCCCATGTGAAGGCATATGAAACTTTCCACAGCTTATGTCTGACTATAACAGAACACACTCAACAAACTAACTGGCCCTCTTTATAGGAACCAAAAGCATTCATCTACAGTTAAATTAATACTAATACAGCTTATATTCAACTATTTTCGCATAAATATGTTGGCAGTAAACAAAACAAGAAGTTTATACGCGCAACAGCAACACGTCCCACACAAGACTGACGCCAGTTCAGTTTTCTACGAAAACACTGCATGAAAGCAGTTCTGTTCCCTGTTCGCTGGCCAAAATAGCATCAAAACTATAACAGCTATAGCCACTTCTAACCGTCGCGTCTCAAAACACAGAAAAAACAACTCACCAAAGCTGTCACTAATATTGCACAGTCGGTTTACTTTTCTCTCCTTTCCTTGAGCGGGCTCATCCTCACGCTGGTGGCATGGCTGCAGCAGAGTTCACCTCTTCATGGCAATGCATCGTCATCGAATCCGGTAAGCCAAGGTTACCCTTCCGCAATCTCAGCACATCAATTAACGGTTAATACTGACATACCCGAGAAAGCTTTCCATTTTGGACATTAAACAGAATTTAAAACTTTTCAGGCACTAAGCAAACAAGCAAAATGCTTAAAACTCGACTTCACTGATGTTCCATTTTCATCCCGTCACATGACAAGCAATAGGCTTCAATTCGTTTCTGCGCAGCACAGAAAAAGAATGTTCGTTCACATGAAAAGCTACCTCCACAACAATGCAAAACGAAACAACAACAATAATAATCTATGATAAAAATTGACGTCAAATTCTTAGAAAGAATAACTCCCCAAGATGACAATGACAGTTATAATGAAAACACGTTCACTGTTGCGAAGAACAATGCCTCGCAACAGCGAACACTCAAATTAATAACAATAGA
>JAHWFO010061072.1:0-30537 GCA_023313115.1 Rhysida immarginata
GGGAGGGAGGTGGTGGGTCACGTGAGGTGCAATCTACACGCAGATTGGTTGAACGCCAGTGCAGGAAGGGGTAGAGGGTGGTGGGGGGTCACGTGATGCGAATACTGCACGCTGATTGGCTGGAATAGGCCACGCCCACCTCATTAATATGCGAACATTTAAGGTTGTACTCTACTAACTTTATATTGTGTCATGGCATCCCTACAAAATTTAACAGAAGTATGCAACAATTACATGCTATGCCAGCTCAAAAAGGAATTGACTCCAAACAATTCCTATTCTTTGTGGATAATCAAAAGGACGACCCTGAGGCTTTTATTAAGCACTTTCAATTGGTATCAACATGTAACGGATATTTATAAGAGAAAAGGACAAGACACAAAAACCCTGGAATACGATAAATAATAGTTATTAAACAAAAATGAAAAATAAAATAATAATTAACAAATAACAAAATAATTAATAAATAATAGGTAAAATCAAAATAAAACTAAAAAATCAAATAAAAAGCTTTGTATCACACCCCAAAGAACAACTCAACATGTGATACTTGGAGCAAAATATGTTACCATTTAACGCACCCCTCTATCCATTAACTTTGGAAGATCAAGAAGAACTCTGATGACACATAAGTGAGTTGCTAGCTAAAAATCTTACTGTTCCGTCTACATCACCTTTTGCTTCTCCAGTTCTACTTGTTAAAAAAGGATGGGGGACTTAGGATGTGTGTAGACTATCGTAAACTTAACAAAATGACAAAAGACAATTGTCATGGTATACCCTATACCCAGAACTGACTTATTCGATGATCTTGAGGGTGCCAAATATTTTGCTAAGTTAGATGTGCTTCAGGCATATAACCAGATATGTATGAACCCATCTCACACAAAATTTACTGCTTTTAAAATCCCACAGGGAACTTCTGAGTTTAGAGTTATGCCCTTTAGACTGAAAGGAGCAGCGTTGACATTCATGAAAGCAATAAATGAAAATTTATGAGATTTGATGCATAAAGAATTAACTGTGTTTTTCAACGATATTTTAGTATTTGCTCTTATGCTTACATTTTTAAAGGAAAGGCTTCAGCGTGTGTTTGAACTCCTTAAAACGCATAAGATCTTTTTAAAAAGAAGTAAATGTCAAATAGGAGGGAGACAAGTGGACTATTTGACTTTTTCGTTTACATCACAGAGAAATAATGTGAAAACAGACTTATTAAGGCTTTATTAGCATGGAAGAGACCCTATAATGTATCACAACTGCGATCATTCTTAGCAACGGCCCAATTTTACAGATCATTCGCATAGAATTATGCTAAAGTTTCAGCTCCTTAATTTGATTTATTATAAAAAGATATACCATTTAAATGGGGAATTAAGCAGCAGACAGCATTACAAGACATAAAGAAAGTCTTCATATCACCTCTTATTCTTAAATTGATTGATAGGAAAAAAAATTACACATTTTATGTGATGCTTCCGGTGAAGCATTGGGAACAGTTGCCGTGCAACAGCATGGTAATAATATGCATATGAAGCGTGACGGATTAGGAAAGAAGAAACGATGCTGTCTACCTATAATAAGGAACTCTTAGGGGTTGCCCATGCTGCCAGGTGTTGGGGATGTAACGTCCTGTTTTATTTGTAGTACATGTGTGGTGTTTGTATAGTAAATGTTGTTTGCTTTAGCTGTCCATTTTTCCTGTTGATGCAATTGTTTGTTATTGAAAGAATGGGTCGTTATAGGGAATGAGTATTAATTGTTTTAGTACGTCGTTTTCGTGTGTGTGTTTTGACGATTGTTGGGAGAGAGATTGTTGTCGCTGTTTTCGTGGAAAGAAAGCTAAGTTTTCTTTTGGTTGTTGGGAAAGAAATTTTTTTTTTTTTGATTATTATTAAAAAATTTATGACCGACGGGAGAGAGAAAAAATGTTCTAAGCATCAATGGCGGAATGGTTGAACATAACTTTTCGGAACATTAGAATTTTATACCACGGTATAAAATAATGAACTCTCGTACACCCCGACGTTTGTTATATTGATTTAGAGTAAAAGAAATAATGATGGTTTGGAATTAATTACCGCTCATGTAAAACTTTCGTTCGTGGTTCAGCGTCGCGAGAGGATTCGAACATGATGCCCAATCACATAGGGAGGAACTATGATCCGCACAAGAAAATGGATGTTAAGTATATTATCTGATAAAACGTTAAAGTTATGGTTGGAATAATTTTATGTGCAATATAATTCTTTTCATTTCGGCATAACGAAGTCAACTCGTGGTCTACGTACAATCCACAGCGAATGGAACACGATCATAGGAGCGGTCCTCGCCGACGCAGTGGAATATAGTTCGACATACCCTCCACCGATCAACGTGCGGCTGAAGAGAGTATAAGTCACAGTGATTGAGTGTTGCGGTTCTAGCTGAAAACTTATCCGGTGAGCTTGTTCTAAGTTATCCCTTTCACACGTTGATAGTCATAATAAGGAACCAAGTAAGAAGCAACAGTGTATAACTGTCTGATAAAAGAATTATAAGTGCTACGGAAAAGCGCACGTGTACGCTTGGTTTTATCAATATTTTAGGTGTAATAAGACGCTTGGAAACGTGAACTAGTAAGGCATGTTAATTGTAATTGTGAAACGTATGATCAGACGCGGTAATGGTTGTGATTCATATAAGTAAACTGTCTAAGCCATTGGTTAAGTTTATTAATTATATTTGGCTTGACAATTGATAACACTCATAAGGCCGCTCATCCATTCAGTGGCGCCAAGAGGGGTTTCAGTTCCTCCCCCCTTACTGTATGCATAAAAGGCGGGACGTGACGCTTTCTAGCGCAGAGTTATAGGAATATTTGTTCGGGACAGTGTATGGATGATGCCATTTTGTTTGTTATCGTTTGCCTTGCGTACAAGGTGTAATGATTTAACGATATAGAATCATGGTTAATTACTTATACACCTAGGGTGATAATGTTGAAAGCTTTAGTATACCATGTCAATAAAATTGGAGCATGTTGTAGTAGTGCATGAAAAGGACGTCCCACATATAACGGTTACCTAGGTTATCAGATAAGGAATTAAGAATTGTCTGCTGTATATATTTTGCTTTAGTAATTAATGAATAAAAGGGATATGGTATTTACAGTTCTGGTGGTTGTCTTATTTCAATAATTATCGGTCCCGAACCCTTGCGTCCTCCTACCCCAGGGTAATAAAAGGTTATCACCCCCCCCCCTTAGTATATGTTTAGCGGGATAGGGGGCGCTACAGGGACAATACATGTAACAGGTCCCCACCACAGTGTATACAGATAACCAAATGGAGTTGCATCTATTAACCCAACCTAAATTGTCAAGTCCACAAGCTGACACACTGTAAACCATTCTAGACTTTAATGTATAAGGCAGCTCATAACGTCATAGCTGATGCCTTGTCACATTACACTACCTCAAAGGATAAGGTTGAGGTACCCATTAATACACTGGCCTGTTACAAGTTTTGTATGAGATAAAACAAAACAAAAGTTTTTTGGAGCAGTTGCTTTCAAATGGGGTCAAGTGAGGGCTCTAAGAAAAAGTATAACGATAGAGTAAGAGCACTGCTTTTATGATTCACATTCAACAGGAGCAGAGGGGTTGGATAGGTGAAAAGCCCATACTGAATGATTTTAAATTTAATAGAAACGGACTGTTGATAGAAGAGATGAGTGCGGAAAAGAAAAGGAAAGTTACAAGTGATAGCTTAAAAAGAAGGAAGTGAATGAGAAGTTAATGATACTCAATACTTTGGACCCTTCTCTAAGTGCACATAAGGTCAGTAACATTTATATTTTCGCATAATTCTCCGAGGGCTATAACTTGTTGGTATCAATCGTCATTAACTTTAAATACATACAGGGTGGTCCATAAGTCTGCCCCCCCCCCTTTGATTTTTTGAACCGAAACAGATATGTCAATTTTGATGAATCCAAAGAATAGGAAGTTGTGGGTGGCCTATCCCATGGTGCACTTTTCATCATCCCAAATATGCAAATTAGGACACATTCAAAATTTATCTCATAAACCGTAAGGGATAAAGAAAAAAACCCAATTGCACACTTGTTCAGCATACATAAACAAACAAAACAAAAAAAATCATCCAAATCGGACCAACGGTTCCCAAAAAAAGTTAATTGCAAAAAGGTTAATTGGCACTCACATTGCATTTGCATCTTCCTGTCCCCCCCTATTGGGTTTTATGCCCTTTAAATGCTGAAGCTTTTTGATGAATGGGGAAGAAACTGTCAATCAGGTCTGGAAAATGGCAGAATACAGTAGCGAAGAAATGGTTGGTATGGTTTTATGTTTTGGATTTGCACATAATTACAAAGGTGCAGCCAGGGAATACCAAGTTAGATATCCCAATGCTAGAGTTCCCACTTCTACGACAATTCGCCAGATTGTTCAACGATTTCAGCAAACAGGAAGTGTCAGTCATCAGACCCCGCAAGGTAGACCAACAACTGTCACATCAGAGGACTCCAGCACAGCAATTTTAGCTGCTGTTTATGCTAATCCTCATTGTAGTATTCGATCAGTTGCTGAAGAAGCTGGCTGCAGTCATCAATCAGTATTAAGATTACTTCATATGCATGGATTCCACCCTTATCGTGTCAACTGCCACCAAGGATTGAAGCCAACAGACTACTATTTTAAGCCAACAGGATTGAGTTCTGCAATTGGCTGCTAAATCGCATCGACGATGATCCAGGCTTTCTCAATTGGATCTTGTGGTCAGACGAAGCCAGCTTCTCTCGAGATGGTCTGGTTAATAAACACAATCTCCATTATTGGGCAACAGAAAACCCTACATGGTTACGAGAAGCTGTGCACCAGGTGAATTGGAGAGTGAATGTCTGGTGTGGAATCATCAATGGTGGATTGGTTGGTCCATTGTTCTACGAAGGGACGTTGACAGCTGCACGATACAGAGACATGATAATAAATGTTGTAGTGGCAGAATTTGCCGATGAGCTTCCTTTAGCATCACTTCGAAGGGTTTGGTATCAACATGATGGGGCTCCAGCCCATTCAGCGGCAGCTACTTGTGATCACCTCGATGCAATGTTTCCAGGTCAGTGGATCGGCCCGGGTGGCCCAATTCATTGGCCTGCACGCTCACCAGATCTTACCCCTTATGATTTCTTTTTGCGGGGTTACCTTAAGGACAATGTTTATGCCACTCAGCCAACTTCTATGCTGGATTTGCAACAGAGAATTCAGACTGCCTGCCAATCCATTACATCTGATATGGTAACAAGAGTGATGGCATCTTTGAAACTACGTGCTCAGTTGTGCATTGGTGCTGAAAAGCATCATGTGGAACAAACCCTTTAGATTGTTACCAACATGATTCGCTTTGGTTTGGCCCAGTTGGCTTTTTTTAGTTTGAGATGGTTATTTACTTTTTTTAACTTTTTTTGGGAACCGTTGGTCCGATTTGGATGATTTTTTTTGTTTTGTTTGTTTTTTTATGCTGAACAAGTTTGCATTTGTGTTTTTTTCTCTATCCCTTACGGTTTTTGAGATAAATTTTGAATGTGTCCTAATTTGCAGATTTGGGATGATGAAAAGTGCACCATGGGATAGGCCACCCACAACTTCCTATTCATTGGATTCATCAAAATTGACATATCTGCTTCGGTTAAAAAAATAAAGGGGGGGGGGACAGACTTACGGACCACCCTGTATAATAATACTGAAGAAAAATATATATAATTTTGAAAGGAAAATTATCATTAGTTTCAGTCACCCTCTTCATCTCTGCCAATAGACAACTCTGTGCGAGTTGAATGCTATTATCGAAATCTATTCAAAAGAGAAACTTTCCTGTGTTGAAATAATTTTAAAGAGAATAGTATTCGTGAGACAATTTCCATACTCGATTCAAGGATATTTATTAGAAGGATATGGTTATTGAAAAAGCCATTTTTAGAAGATAACTTCTTTCTCTAGTTGAAATTATTGTATGATTGCATATTGTAATCATTTCATATCTTTCTCCTTGGAATAGCAATTGTTTAATTGTCTTCAAATTATTTAAGAGCACTGTTCTCTTTAAAGTCACTAATTGTGTTACTTTATTCATAATATTATCGAGGAAACCAGTTGCAGTAAACTAGTTGGCCCATGTGATGTATTTGCCACTCAATCCGTCTATGACATATGGCTGAAAGAGAAGACGGCTATGACATGTGATGTAACAAAGCTTATTAATAAGAGGATTGTTATCTATTATATTTTTTTACATGAAGATTTCGGCGATTGCGCTTTAGATTTTATAATTCTAAAGAGTATTTGGAAAGTACAGTTGGTGTTACATATTCTTTTATATTGTTCTAAGAGATAATTTAAAAATTGACATTCCACCGCGTGCTTTAAATAACATTTTTGTCAGAAGAAATTATTAAATAAATATTGATTTTATTAGTTTTCCAATTAATAAGAAAACTCCAGTAATAGAGCCAATTTTCTTTTCTTTATGAATAAAATGATTCATAGGATGAGAATAGTGTCCACATTCATTCTATCTCGATATGTCATGGTAATTTTTTTATTCTGCTAATTTTTCATCAAAACACACACCAGGGGGCTCGAGAATAAGGTTATGTTTTTGAAAATGGTATATTCTTTTTTGGACACCCTGTATAGAAAGAAGAATGTTTATGGGTTCGTTTGTTTCTTATACAAATCAACAGTTTTATTCCGAACTTGATGTAATTTTGCACCCTTGATCTTCAAATCAAGAGAAAGGTCACTGTCTACATCAGATTTCGAAAAATAAAATACTCATAATAATGACATGGCGTAACAATAAGGAGTATCTCATGACCAATCATGTAAGGTAAAGTTTGTGCAACAATAGGGCCGTCATCTTTCTGTCAACAATGGTATCATCACACAATTCAATTATATGCATAGATAAGCTGTATGTATCTAATGACCAAGGCCAAATTTCTACCTTATAAATAAGTTTTATTAAGGCACGTAGTTAATTTTGGCATGTAATGAAGATTCCATCCCACCTGTGCGAATTTTAAAACAAAATAGAATTTATAACAATGCATAGGATTCCTGTGGTTCGGGTTTTTCTTAGGTTCTAGAATTCTTAGACCTTAACATTATCTGGAAAATCTTTAAAAATGAACAGTAACTGGAGATAATGGAGAATTAACATAATATTGAAAAACTAAGCAAGTGGTGAGTGACCATGTGGTCATCGATGTTCCCAGGCAGCCTTTGACAATGCAAGCATTTCAACAGAAGAAACAGTTGCTGCTAAACCACACAAAGAGATGAAGTTTTGCTTCAAGACATCGAGAGCAGAGTACGAATTGCAACAACAGTTTAACAATTATAAATGACCCTACCGAATGTCACGTGCAAAAGACATGATGCCAGTTAGAGGTATGAGATGAGACATCACGAGGAAGATGAGCCAATGTCGGGTAGAGAATTGAGGCACAACAAGGAGTAGTCACTTGGAAAGAAGGCTCGATGCCTAAACCTCGGGATAGGAGGAAAAGCTGTTTTTCCCAACAATGAAGGAGATAACCAGTATGTTATGCCATTAAATACTACTGGTATTTCACTAATAAAAAAGCCCTGTCAAAAAGAATTGCATCCTTGGGAAAGATTCTGCGAGAGAACTCCACTCCACACAACGGGCATCGCTTGTACATGAATGAAGAGAAGTCTCGTTTAGACGTTCTTCTGCTCAACGACATTGGTGGACCTTACTTACCTTCTTGGCCAAATACAAACCTAGCGTCAATAAACTTCGGATACCAAGTAATTTGGCTAAAAACACAGTGAAAAGTGCATACAGAGGATTGCAGGCTAATGAAAATGGATTTACTGAGTATATGTAACAATATCAACATCGATTTAGAATCGATTTAACGGTGTGAAATAATTTATTCAAATTTATGTAAAATTGCGTTGTTAACAGGTTTCAAAGAACTTCGTACACAAGGGGTCGCCAGCACAGAGAACTTTCCTGAAGGCTGTAGAAACGCCCAGAATGCTTTGCATCAGGCTTTAAAAGCACCGTCCACGCGACAGAGCACAGTATTCGTGTTATTTTGAAACATAGGACGTGGTAAGCCAGTAGAAACGTGTATACGGCAAAAAATTATAGAGCAGTTCCAGAATAACAAATCCCAACGAGCTATTGCCCATGAATTATCAGTTAATGGGACCATCAATTATCCACTCTCTACTGTTAATGGGACCATCAAGCTTTTCAGAGAAATCGGGAAAACAGAACCTGGGACTGCACCAGGCAAGCAGCAATTATTGAATGTTAGGGACCTACTAGTATTTCGACGTTACATTGTGAAAAACAAGCATGCTCCCATAAGTGAAATGACTGTTTGGGCTCGAGAATATTTTCATATACCCATATCCGAAAGCACAGTCCGCCGTTACTTCAGAAGATGCAACTATTACTTATACAAAGAGGAAGCCATTTATGAGCACTGTAGCGAAGCGTTGCCGGGTAGCATGGGCCAGAACCCATCTAAAGTGGACCCTTGCTCAGTGGAATAGTGTTCTGTGGTCCGACGAGTCCACTTTTGCAGTAATGTATGGCAACTACGGTCGCAAGGTGCTAAGGACCAAGCACGAAAGTAATCATCCCGACTTTTACCAGAGGAAAGTTCAGAAGCCTGCATCGCTGATGGTGTGGGGCTACATGAGTGCAGCTGGGATAGGATCGCTTCACTTTTGCGAGGGCACTATTAACTCTGCTGCCTATATAAACATTCTTCAACAGCATCTGCGTCCATCCCGCCAAAAGTTGTTCAATAGAAGACCAAGCATCTTTCAGCAGGACAACGCGAAGCCTCATGCTGCTCGGAACACCAAGGCTTGGCTACAACAGCACCGTTTCAGGGTGCTTGACTGGCCTGCCCGCAGCCCAGATCTGTCACCCACTGAAAATGTATGGCGCATTTTAAAGCGAAAAGTCAGACAGCGGAAGCCTCGAACATTGTAACAGTTGTGGGCGTGTATTTCCGAAGAGTAGGACAAAATTCCAGTAGAAACAACGCAGAAGTTAGTGTCCAGCATGCTTCAACGACTTCGGAGCGTTATTCGTAGGAGAGGTGACGCCACTCAGTGGTAATGTGCAATAAACGGTACGGTGTACGAAGTTCATTGCAACGTGTTGAAAACGGAACATTACAAAAAGCCGCTTATTTAATTTTCTCGTTTTTTTAAATGTTAAAATGCTATATCACAGTTGTACTAAAGCTCTGTGCACTCAATAAAGTAATTTTCATTTGTTTACAATTAGTTTCGTTTCACTTATCCAAAATTCTGTAGGTGTCCGAAGTTCATTGACGCTAGGGTTGTACATAATTTTGGGTTAACACTTACTTCTCAAACATTCTCACACTTTTCCTTACAACATCATTCCTATTCTACTATTGATGTTTGTTTAACTAACATTCCTGAACCATACAATCAATATTACAATATGCAATCATTTTCCGTTACTTATCTTATTTAGTATACAATTTACTGATTTCCCAAATTATAAACTTCGGACCATATCTCCTGCCCCCATTTTGGCACTCGAATCCTTTTTATTTATAACTGATTGGCCTGCACTATATTCAAATAATAAATCAACTTATCACTTATTAAAACTATTTTTGATTCAATTTATGTTAGGATATAACTGCTATTTCACATGTAAATCCCAACAAAATCTTAAACAATCAAAAAATACTAACAAACCATGGATTTCTTCTCAAATTTAACTATTATCAAAAAGAAAAATCACCTTTATCTCAAACTCCGACGTAATCCATCTCCCCATTTTTAAAAGACTTTTAAAAAATTCTCAAACCAAGAAAAGTATCAAATAAATAAAGTCAAATTCCTATTATAAAGTGTTATTCAAGCACTTATATACCAGCAAAGATAAATGGCACGAGATTTCTAAGCTTATAAAAATACTAGTAAATATAACTCACCTTTATGCCCTCAACAACTCCCAGTACTTCTACACTGCCAGAAAAAAAATTCCAACATCACGAAGGACTTGTGCTAGATGAATGAAATTTGGACAGTATATTCAGCTATGGTATTTATTCAATTGATTCAAGTTTCAAGGTTACAACTTACAGGGGGTGCCACCAGCACCACCCTGTACATGCAAATGAGACATTCTAATGACAGATATAAAAGAGACCAGACGCGCGTCTGTGTCACTTCAGAAACTTTTGGACGTGTGTGATACTGTAGAGTAAAACATGCCTCGAAGGCGACTGCGACGCGAATATGGGTAGTTAACCCAATTCGAACGAGGACGTGTAGTGAGCCTTCGAGAGGGTGGACTTTCGTTCCGTGCTATTGCAGAACGCATGGGCCGAGACGTTGCCACTGTGTACAACTATTGGCAGCAATGGTCCAGGGAAGGCAGGATTACCAGGAGACCAGGATCTTGACGACTCCCGGCCACTGGAGACAGGGTTCACCGGCGCATCTGTAGTATGGCTGTGGCAAATCGGACAGCATCTGCAGCGGTCATTCGGGCTGCTGTGGCACCCAACATCACTCCATGCACAAGTCGGAATCGTCTCCTGGCCAGGAACATTCATTCCAGGCACCCTGTGGCATGTTTGCCTCTTACCCCTCAACACCGTGCGGCACGTCTTCAGTGGTGTCAAGCCAGAGCGACTTGGAGGGCAGAATGCAGGTCTGTGGTCTTCATGGATGAAAGTCGTTTCTATCTGGGTCAGAGTGATGGTTATACAAGGGTCAGGAGGAGGAGTGAGGAAGTCCTGTTATCGAGCTGTATCCGTCTTCGACATACTGGCCCCACCCCTGGCGTTATGATATGGGGAGGGATTTCCTACGACAGCAGGACCCCTAGTTATTATCCCAGTCTCCATGATGGCAAATGTTTACATTCGAATGGTTGTTGAACCCATTATGCTGATATTCATGGCTGGTATGCCAGGGGGGCTGTTCCAACAGGATAAGGCTCGACTCCACACTGCCACTGCAACCCAACGTGCCCTTCAGGATGTACACATCCTACTATGGCCAGCACGATCACCAGATCTATCGCCCATCGAGAACATCTGGGACATGGTCGGACGCCGTGTCAGGGCACTTCCACAACCATCAATAACTGTCGCTGACCTAACCATCCATCGGTACAACAAGCATGGAATTCCATACCACAAAATGACATTCAGCATCTCTAAGACTGTATGCATGCACGTGTGCAGGCCTGCATAGATCAGCGTGGCAACTACAGCGGGTATTAAAGTCTGTGCTTTTCACCATGTACTGGGTGGCGCTGGTGGCGCCCCCTATAATTTGTAACCTTGAAACTTGAATCAAATGAATAAATTCCTTAGCTGAATATACTGTCCAAATTTCATTCATCTAGCACAAGTCCTTCGTGGTGTTGGGATTTTTTTTTCTGCCAGTGTATGTTAATTGATTTTCTTACAGCACTATTATCACTATCCTCTGAACTCTCCTCATCGAGTACAGGAACTGCAACTTATCCCTATAATATCCGCAATAATATTACCTCAATCTTTGCAGTGCTCCACAAGAATTATATGAAGTTATTGTTCATATTAAAGCATCTCACTTTCCATACCCTCTGGTTATCCATTCATATATAACTATCCCTCTTAAATCGGCTTTAGCTTTCCGTCTTTCTTTCAACTTCAATTATTCATTAAACTCTTGAAGTTAGCCATCCAATTTAAAGTTAACTAGAATCTGTCCCATTTTCAAAAAAGTTGACACTAAAAAGTATAAAAATTACCGTCCAATTTCAGCTCTTCCAGTGATTTCCAAAATATTTGAGAAAATATTTTACCAACGTCTATTCCATTTATTTTCTCTTTGGACCTTGCCAACGTGGATTTGTTCTGAAACGGAATACGGAAACATCCTGTTTTGTGGTAATAGAATTTTCTTTTCATGAATTGGCCAAATACAACTAAGTAGGGGCGATCTTTGTTGACTACTGCAAGACTTTTGATAATATTTCAATCCCTCTCCTTTTATACAAACTTGCTGTAATTTTCAGCAGTGGTGCCCTCCCTACACTGGCTTACAAGCTTTCATTAAAAACAAAGAGAATTAAATAAAGAGAATTAAAAACAAAGAGTTAAATAATTACTGGGAGAATTTATTAATTAACTCATGAAAAACATCTTAGTCAATAACGAGAAATCGAGGAGTTCTGCAGGGATCGGGATCCATTCTGTCACCACTCTTGTTTAATATGATCTTCTGTATAATAAATGATCTTCTGTTGGTCTTTCCTACAGTTATGTCAGTTTTTATATAGATGACGCAACCTTACTGTTGTCCAATTCTGATGCTAGATTTGAAATCTACTCTACTAACGTTGAAATAATGGAATGACGCTAATTTCCTAACCTAACCTAACGCTAATTTTCATGTTTTTTTTTTCAACGTAACAAACGGAACATCCCAGATAACCTCTTAATTATATATGATAATCACCTAGTCGTTTCAGTTATCGAGGTTGAATATTTATGTCTCTTTATATCACATGACCTCACATGGGATTTAGACATCGAGTCCCTTATAGGTAACCTTAATAAGAAGCAAGAGATGATCTTCAGTTTCTTCCTAATAACATTCTTTTACTCATTTATGTCTCTTGGATCAATTCATCACTTTGTTACGCAGTGATCTGCTGGGTCTCAACGCCTAAATTCAACCTGCAACACATATTAAGACTTCAAAAGTCGTTGAAGGCCCCGAAGTAACTCACTGTAACACACATATTTCAAAACTTTCAGATCCTCACGATTTATCAAATTATATCAAATGTATATCAACCTTAATTAGGTACATTTATTTACAAAACAATAAATTCTAACCTATTTATAACAACTCCAATGATAATTAATTCTAACCAGGATAATCATAATTACTCCACCAGAGAAGCTCATGGTGTCACCAGGATTGTCACTAACGTTACTTGTAACATCAATAGAAGTATTGCGCAGCGTACTGGCAATAGATGGCGGATAATTTGCTTAATAACCTCTTTCTGCTTTGTGGATAATTTATTACTAACATAACCTGTCTTAATATAAGTTTCCACTTACTCATAAATATCCAATAAGTTTAGGAAATCACAGTCCCAAAAACGGGTACTAACATGATCAGGTAATGGCAGAAATAAACAATTACGAATTAATTCCTGATTCGTAATTTTATAATCTCTCATTAAACCTTTAAACTCACGCATATGAACCTCTATAGGCTTATTAAAGATTCTAATACCTGCACAAAATACATATTCTTTTTTCAATTGTATGGTCTCATTTTCCAACTTTTCTTTTAAGCAAAATGAACGAAAAAGTCACTTACATGGACGTCTTCCTAGACACCATCAAACGTTCTACTCCGAAAAATTTTCACTTTTCCTCTATGAGCGTTGAAGCAAAAACATACCAGTTGCTGCCTTGTAACCTTGCTACCTTGCTGATGATAGGGTGTGCAGGTTGGGAGTTTTCAGAGGCCAATGCCGTGTTTTCTTGCTCTGCTAACAAAAACTTCTGCTCTGTCACATGTTAAAATGAAATACAGAGACGTAACTTATTAAATAACATTTCAGAAAATTTGAAAATGATTTTAATGGGTGCAATGGAATTACATACAAGCAACACAGACATGTAAGTAATTAAAAAAATAATAATAGTAATATTCATCACACGGGTCAGTCGATTTGATGCAAAAACATTGAACAGAATACTCCAATGCAGGGAGAATAAGCACCTCAGACCACTTATCTGAGCAAATAATTTTATATAAGCACTATCATCAAAATTATGAAGGCTATGCTTACTGAAGCACAAGCAAACCCACATATTACTGTTCTTTGAAGGCTCTCCAATTAAGGATGAAGTATGCTTATTAACTAGCTTTGCATGTCTATTTGAGTTTTGGATTTCACAAGAGCATTTAATTATCTTCAGATTAAAGCTCTTTTCTGTGATTCAACACTTATTCCTCCTGACGTTCTGCCTCCTGTTTCTTCCAACTAATGTGGTTTCATCTGGTAGGCCCGACACATATAATGACACAGGGTTGTCGAGAAAATATTAATTTAAGGGAATTTCATTGCAAATGTGGAGAGTAAAATTGCGTGGCTATAATTTTCTGACGAGCTTTTAAAAGTGGGATTGTAAGCGAGGGTAGTACAAAACTCCCAGAGATAAAAGCTGTGGTAAAACCATATAAGAGGACAGAAACACAAAATGAAGGCTTAATTTTAATAACATTTTTAGTGAGTTATCCCAAAATTTACTAAAACTATTTTCCATTTCTTTTAAAAAATGTTTAATTTACTGAATAAAAAATTTTCTAATACATTTAATTGTTCTTATTAAAGAAATTAAGCAGAATTAAGTGTTTTTGGGGTTTATGTTAGTTAGCCAATGATTATCAGTCTGGTGGGGTGTTTATTTTTTTGTAGTTCAATTCAAAAAGATAAAAACTATTTTATTCTTGTAAAGAATTTCAATTTTTTTTGTTTTAGGGTGTAAGGTATGTTATTGCTAGTTTAGCCCTCATAGGCTTATGCATGTTGTTCTGTTTTTTATTTAATTTTGTTGTCTCCTCTCATGTTTAATGTGAGTGGCATTGTTTTTGTCAGTCATCTGAATTTTTTGTCAGAAACAATGTATTTCTGTTTAATGCTCTTTGTTGTTTCCCTTTGTTACTTTTGACAATGCCTTTCTATAACAGTGATGGGTGATAGGGGGATTGTTGAGAGATATTCTTTGTAGTGTGGCACTGATGTTCCAGGGGGGTAGGAGGCAATATTTTTTGTCCTGCTGTTATAATGCGTGTGGAACATCGTCAGCCATGATGGATTCAGTAGGCTGTTTTGTTAAGTAACATAGAGTTCTGGATGTGTTCAAAACAATTTTTTTCTTCTGTAACAGTAATGGAAGAGTTTGGTACAAATTGTGACACAGTTGAAGATATAACAGATTTGTATGCAGTATCTATATGAAGTTCTGTTTGGAGGACATTTACCTGGTATGAACTTATTGCATATTGTATTAACTCAATTACTGAACTTGATTAATCATAGATTGCATATTGGATGTATATTTTCTATGTCGTATTTGGAGTACTTAAGGAGAAGCTTCCCGATCATTGTGTGGATCCAGTTGCCACGAACATTGATGCCAGAAAAAGAACCGTGACGTGGATAGTCCTCATCGTGAAGAATGTGGTAACATAGATTAAGTGGGTGTTTCTGTGATACAAAAAGGCATTGCCAACAATTAACTTTATTAGAATATCAAATCAAACACTGAAGTGTGTATATGTTAAATCGAATTGTCATATAAATACTTACTTTGGGTATAACAGTTTTATTGGATTCATGTGAACGCTGAAGTGGGGATCCAGGATCTTACTTGTTGTCCCTCAGAAGATTATTATATTTCTCCCCATGGGCTGGGACAATACAAAAGCATTGTCCTCCAAAGAAAAATACATTTTTGTGATTATGCATTATGTGAAAAAACAGCGATCATCAAAAATTTTAATATTCTTGCGTTACCATCAGAGTTAATGGAATGTCAGTGAATTGGGACTCTACTGGATTAATTTTAGGTCATTACTGTAAAGGACTAGATTATATAAGTGCGATGAATTATTTGAGTATGAAAAACCGAACATTGTTTTACTAGTATTATTTTATTTAAATGTTTGAATTATGACCTCTGAATTATGTGAGAAAAGGAAGAGTGACTCAAATTTTATGACTAACAATACTATGAACTTAATCCTTAAGAAAAATATGAAATTTTTAATATAACTGGCTACCTCCACTAATCTATGCAAAATTGAAGGAATTTGACTTGAAATTAAATGATGTATCAAAATGTAATCAATAGAAATTTGTCAAAATAAAATTGCTTTTCATGGCCAGGGAAAATAAATTTATAGTACATCACAAGACTGAACAGTGCTCACTTGCTTCTTGGTCATCTAAGCGATGTTCTGCTGAAGGTCATTTGTTGCTCGGAAAACTTCGGACACTTGTTGCATTATTTTGGAGGGGGACAAAAGTAACTCTAATTTATGTGATGATTGGCATTGGTAAAAATGTATGAAATTAACGTAAAGCTATCCTCGGTCACAAAGAATATGTACTAGTCTAATAACTTTTGCACATCTGAGTAAGCTAAGCTAACAATAAAGACATCTTTAAATTCTTCCTTATGTGAAATGCCCCATGTATCAACATAATGGGTGGAATGAGGCAGGCGGAGGAAGTTCTATACTGTGTAAGATCTAAGAGCCTACTATCTCTTCGAAAAAAAAAAGTTTCCCTGTTCGATTCGGGTCGAACCAATTGACCAATCCGAGGTCCATAATAATGTCTAGATGGGAAATTTGAGAGGTTAGAGACAGGGAGGAAAAAGCCAAGTTTTTTTTTCTCAGGCCCTTTTCTTGGGCACCAATTAGTCTTGCAACCACCTGCAACAGATTAAAATGTTCTGGTGTTATATGGCTGAAGACATTTAGTTTGTCTTATAAAGTCCATAATTGTTATGGGTTAGAGAGCTTTTCTTTCTAGGTGTCCACACTTCACCACTGCTAACTGCTAACTTGTTCCACTGCTTAAATGGTCATAATTCAAACATTTAAATAAAATAGTACTAGTAAGACAATGTTCGGTTTTTTATACTCAAATAATTCATCTTACCTATAAAATCTGGTCCTTTACAGGAATCACCTAAAATTGATACAGTAGAGTCCCAATTAACTGACATTCCATTATAACTGATGGTAACACAAGAATAATAAAATTTTTCATGATCGCTGTTTATTCACATAATGCATAATCACAAAAATGTATTTTTCTTTGGAGGGCAATGCTTTTGTATTGTATCAGCCCAGGAGAGAAATATAATAATCTTCTGTGGGACAACAGGTAAGATCCTGGATCCTAACTTCAGCGTTCAAGCGACTCCAATAAAACTGTTATACTCATAGTAAGTATTTATTTGACAATTCGATGTTTGATTTGATATTCTAATAAAGTTAATTGTTGGCAATGCTTTTCTGTACAACAGAAACCCCCACTTAATCTATTTTACCACAGTCCTGCACAATGAGGACTATCCACGTCACAGTTCTTTTTCTGGCATCAATGTTCATGGCAACTGGACCCATACAATGATCGGGAAGCTTCTTCTTAAGTACTCCAAATACAACATAGACAATCTATGATTAATCACGTTCAGTAATTGAGTAAATACAATATGCAATAAGTTCATACCATGTAAATGTCCACCAAACAGACCTTCATATAGATACTGCATACAAATCTGTCATATCTTCATAATTTGTACCAAACTATTCCATTACTGTTACAGATGACAAAATTTTTTTGAAACACATCCAGAAGTTCTAAGTTACTTAACAAAACAGCCTACTGAATCCATCATGGCTGACCATATTCCACACACATCATAACAGCAGGACAAAATATATTGCCTCCTTCCTCCTGGAACATCAGTGCCACACTACAAAGAATATCTCTCAACAATCCCCCTATCACCCATTACTGTTATAGAAAGGCATTGTCAAAAGTAACAAAGGGAAACAACAAAGAGCAATGAACGGAAATACATTGTTTGTGACAAAATATTCAGATAACTGACAAAAACAATGCCACTCACACTAAACATGACAGGACAACATGCATAAGCCTGTGAGGGCTAAACTAGCCATAACATACCTTACACCCTAAAACAATAAAATTATAATTCTTTACAAGAATAAAATAATTTTTTTCTTTTTGAATTGAACTACAAAAAAAGAAACACCCCACCAGACTAATAATCATTGGCTAACTAACCTAAACCCCAAAATCACTTAAATCTGCTTGCAACAACAACAGATTAATCATAGTCCAGGCATAAGATTACATGATTTGGACCAAACATTCTCATGTAACTCTAATTTACATGTTTCTTCAATGGCTCTATTCTTCTATTTCTTTTACTGCTTGCAACAACTTTCTTCATACTGGTAACATGAACATCCTTGAATTTTCTTTCTTCAACAAGCAGTTTGTACTTACTTATCTGCTTCATTAGTACAAATGGCCCAATAAATTTATGTTGCCCATCACGATAATACTTTAACATAACCATGTCACCGACCATTAAAGATTGCCACTTTTTCTTTGGGATCAGTCCCACTCCATTGAACTTTGAATAGGGAATATCTTCAATCTTACGAGCTATGGAACAATGGAAATTCATATTACACAGAGTATCATTTCCGACAATCCAAGTTATATGAGGAAATCCTATCCTTCTTAAAAATTCCCTGTACACACAAATTCAATTTAACTGCTTTATCCACCTCAATGGTTTCATCATTTACTGCCTTTACATAAAGCTCAACTGCATACAGTTTTTGTGCATTGGGGAGAGAGTTGCACACATTTTCATCTATAAAGGAAACTTGTGATCCAGAGTCTACAAGCATACTTAAATCCTTTCTCTGAATTTCAACTTTTGCCTTGAATAAATTATCTTCATCAGACACTAGTTCTATGACATTTGCATTGGAGAAGGATGAGCTTACTAAAAGACTGCCCACATTCTCCAACTCTTTTAGGACAGCCCCGAGCATAATGACCTTCTTGGTTACAATAAAAGCACCTGAATCCTCTATCATTAGGTTCCACAGTTCCAGGATGCTCAAGAAGCTTCTTTACCTGCTCTGATAACATAGAAACCGACTTCTTCAAATCATTAATTTGAGCTTGATAGTCAGGGGTTTTACCAATATTGCCTTTATTTCCAACTGTGACTGCACCAGAATCACTACCCTGGGACTTCATCTTTGTTCCTACACCTTCCAAAATGGTTTTTAACTCTGAAACACTATACAATTTAGGATATATTTTCTTCTCAAGTTCTTCAGATTGAACAGCAATTTTCAAAGTTTCCTTGTAGGTATTTGGTGAGGATGCCATTAACATGTTTTTATGCGGGACCAACAGACCATTCTTAAACCTTTTGAGAAGCATTTCTTACCTCTTATCCTTCCATCCAAGTTCTGAGTTCACAACTCAGTCCATAGCAAGATCTAGCCCGCTAGCAAAATCTGAAACCATCTCCTTTCGTCCTTCAACTACCTCATGGAGCTCTTTCAAAAAATCGCGTTCTGGCCTTGTTTTATCAAAAATTTGTAATAGATTCTCCTTTAGAATAGTCAGATTCGTAACTTCAAAGAGCTTAAAATCACTAGCTTTATGAAATGCTCTGTTTTTAAGCTTTGCCTTTATGATATTGAGTTTGATCTCTTCCGTCCAACCGGCTACTTGACCAATACTTTCTACATTTATCAAAAACCCAGACGCATTATTACCTTTATCATCACCTGTAAATACAAGAATGGCATTAGAAAATCCAGCTATCATTGGGACATTTGTTGCATTGCCAGCACCTGCAGCATCCTGCCAAGAAGTTGACGTTAGAAGCATCACCACTGATAGAACAATTATGTGTATAATAATCTACAGCTCACCTCACTTTTGAACACGGATATCACGACTTTCCTTTGAGTTTATTAAATTTCTTATCAATAATTAATAAGTGTCGTGATAGAGAAAGAAGGATTGGAACAACTCGGTTAAATATACGAGGAAAAATTTTAATGAAATTTCAAATTAAAATATTCCAAGTAGAAATACATTTAAATGAATGATAATTCACAATTAATCAGTGTAAATCTTCTTTAGGGCCACGGCTGAAGGGCAGGAGAGAAAACAGCCTCGAGTCCATATTGTCCTCTTGTGACAGTAGGTGCTAGTGTGGGAAGAACCGACTTTGTGGTAGTCCACGTCCAGCTGCGATGGGACCACTCGTGATGAAGCGTCGTTGAGAACCCGGACAATAAGAATCCGCTTGAGGGCTGAGTTCCAACTCGTGCAGCTTAAATTCAGAAGAAAAAATTCGTAGTATTAAAATTCTCATTAAAAATCACAAAAATAAACTAAATATCAATGGGAGGTGAGAGTGAGGAGTAATAAACCATGTCACTTGAAATTCTTAAATAAGAAAGCAATAATCAATCAGTCTTATTTTCAGCTATGAGAAATTTCGCTTAAACTCTATTCAAGAATTGTAACTGTACCCTGGGAAGTGCTGGGGGCAGCCAAGCCCGGCTCGCGTTGAGAGCTCTCTTCGCGGCGCGCGCTTGCTGTGCCTATGTCGTCTGCTTCCCCGGTGGCTGGCTCGCTCACTGGCTCGCTCCGAGTTACGTCAACTCCTTGACTGTCGCTGCGATGGCATGTGATGTCCGCTTCGGATTCGTGGGCTGATGAAGTGTCCTGGTGGATCCTCTCGTCGTACTCGGCTATTAGCGTATAATCGGGTGAAGGCGGTATACGATCGATGCCGTCCTCCTCACCTCCTGGCCGTAATGACAGCGGGGCTAGGCCGTCCTCCTGTTTAGAGCGATAGGGCCTTGTTGTGACGGTACTCACGCCTCTTAAGTACTGCTCGGTGGCGGGGACCTCGTACACACGATGTGCGCTAAGATTTCGTCCGTCCTGGTTCCTCGCCAGTCGGCCGTCTCGGATTTCAGCGAATCTCTCTTGCTCCTCGCCTTCCTGACTTGGGAAATTAGAGTTCACAAATATTCGAGTAAAAGACAAATCGAAATGTTCACTTATCTTTCCCTTGATTTGTGGACGACGACTCCAATCGGTTCCGCAATGAAGAGGATTTTTGCCTTTCCTATTTTCCGCTTCTATGATCGCACTGGCGCACTCACAGCTCCTTGTCATTTTGGCATGCCGGGGTCGGTATCGTGGTGGCCTTCTTCGTGCTTGAAATATTCCTAAGTCTGAATCATAAGAAAGGGCAGATACTGAGGGCTGACAGCAACAACGAGTTTGCTCGGTCTCCTTCCTTGCTTGTCCATTTGTCCTTCTCTGGTCAGGCACCATCGACTCAGTAGATACATTCTGCCTTCCTCTTCGCCGTTCCTGACTTTTATTCGCCCTACTCATTTGCATCCTTCGTTTATTTGCCAATTGGCTGTCTTCCTCACCTTTAGTGCTTCCTCCGTCATCAGGTCTATTTTCTTTTGCGGGTGAAGGGCTTCCTCTTTCTACCTTCTTTTTCCGCTGTCTACCTTCTCCTCCTCTAATGCTCTCAAAAGTTGCTTCGCCCATTTTTTTCTCTCTCTTCTCTATCGGCGCTCGGTGACCTGACAACGGATCTAATTTATCGTTTTGGGAAGTATCCCAGCGGTGCCTCCAATCTGGTGTCCCAGCCCAGGGGGGACTTATAATAATCCTCTGGGAGACAACAGGTAAGACCCTGGATCTTAACTTCAGTATTCAAATGACACCAATAAAACTGTTATACTCAATGTAAGTATTTATTTGACAATTCGATGTAACATACACGCCCTTCAGTGTTTGATTTGATATTCTAACAAAGTTAATTGTTGGCAATGCCTTTCTGTAACACAGAAACCCCCACTTAATCTATGTTACCACAGTTTTGCATGATGAGGACTATCCACGTCAAAGTTCTTTTTCTGGCATGAATATTCATGGCAAATAGATCCACACAACGATCGGGAAGCTTCTCCTTAAGTACTTCAAATATGACATAGACAATATACATCCAATATGCAATCTATGATTAATCAAGTTCAATAATTGGGGCAATACAATATGCAATAAGCTCATACCATGTAAATGTCCTCCAAACAGAACTTCATATAGATACTGCATACAAATCTGTCATATCTTCAACTGTGTCACAATTTGTACCAAGCTCTTCCATTACAGTTACAGAAGACTAAACTTGTTTTGAAACACATCCAGACGCTCTATGAAACCTAAACAAAATAGCCCACTGAATCAATCATGGCTGACCATGTTCCACACATATCATAACAGCAGGACCAAAAATATTGCTTCCTTCCTCCTGCAACATCAGTGCGACAATACAAAGAATATCTCTCAACAATCTCCCTATCATCCATCACTGTTATAGAATAGAAAGGCATTGTCAAAAGTAACAAAGGGAAACAACAAAAAGAAATTAACATTAAACATTGTTTCTGACAAAGAATTCAGACAACTGACAAAAACAATGCCACTCACATTAAACAGGAGAGGAGACAAAATTAAATAAGAAAAACAAAACATCAGGTATAAGCCTAAGAGGGCTAAACTAGCCATCACACTTTGAAGGCCAGTAATGGCCATTTCATTCTGTTTTGTTATAACATTCACCAAACGTTTTAGACACACTTCGTGTTATAATCTCAACGATTTTTAGAAATAAAATATAGTTTGAGAGGATAAAATAGAAGGATATAATTTAAATAGTCTATTTTGGATGATTTAAAAATTACTTTTTTACTCAAATTCTCTTCTGACCTTAACCCCTCATCCCACCCTTATTCTCAAGTTGGGTGACCACCTGGAAATTTCCATCTTTCCCCGTGCTTCGGAGGGCACGTAAAGCCATCGGGCCTGGTTGCTGCGACCATCTTACAGCAATCGTTAAGATATAGGGATGGCTCAAAACTCCCTCGAAGGAGTAAGTGCCACAGATTATTGCTCCGCGATAATCTACCGTCTGTACCAGATAACTAGATAATCCCTCATTCCAATGACTTTTTTCCCTTCATACACCCCTTTCCATTTTTTTTTTCATTTATCTCTTCCTTATTGTTATTTATTCGATTTAATTTTTAACTCCTTTATATTTTTGGATAATTTTCAGTGTTAACTTCAGTCTTAAGATGCCAATATCATTGGAATTTCAATTGTTATACAGTGTCTAAATAAATTTTTTAAATCTATATTAGGTTTATTAAAGATTAGCTGATAAGTGGTCTGAGAGGATTTCTTTACACGCCATTTTCCAGATGTTTAAAGGCGTTTAAATCAATTATAAATGAAAGTAGGAAAGAAGATAAAAATTCCCTCGGATCGAAATAGTAAACTTCGGCTAATCACACCCACCCTGATCAATTAAGCCTTTGTTAACTGAGGCTGTTGGCCTAATAAATCATTTAAATTTTATGTCATATCGACCCGGATCCATGACAATAATAATAAAACAAACAAACAATTATTTCTTTCAAATACATTCTTATAATATTGCAACAACAACAGGGTAAACCACTCCAAAGAGACCAGAGGGTAATACCCTGTGTTGCCCCCAACGGCTGAGGCACAAAATTGGGTAATAAAAAATACATATAAATAGGAAATAAAAACCTAAAAAGAAAAGTGAGCAGAAAATAAAACAAAAGTCAAAGCCAGAACATAAGGACGAGTCAAAACAAACGTAAAAAATAAATAAAGTCCAACAATGGCAAGTGTTTGTTCCTATACTCAATTAAATTAACTTCTTTGGGTCAATACGATTAAGACTTGTCCTCTATTTAGCTAAATGTTTAAAACTGAAACCAGAACATAGATGAGTAAATTCAGTCCATCATAATTTCGCCATATAGCTTTGTTTGTTACATGAAATTAATTCAGAATAGAAATAAAAAAGCACAAAATTGTTTTAAGTTAAACAATATCAACAAAGAGATGTAACCATCAGAGTGATCCCTTAGCCTTATTTCATCCTGTATGGAGCAAACCAAAAAGGTAAATTTTTATAATGATGAATACCAAACATTTTTCTTTGTTAATATTAATTTAACATTATATAATCAACAAAAATAATTTTTGCATCTGATAAAAAATACAAGAATTTAAATATAACATAGCATATGTATAACAAATAATAATAATAATAATACTAATAATAATAATAATAATAATAATAATAATGACACTGTCTTAGAGAACACCACACATAAACTATATTTTGACAGAGCTATAATCACTGACAAAACTATTCCTCATAACAGACCAGACATTACACTAGTAGATAAGCAAAACAAAGTGACTTACAAAATTGAATTGATATCTCCATCCCCAACATTCAGAATTTACAAAAGACATACACTGACAAGATCACTAAATATACAGATCTGGCACACGAAATAAAATGCCTTTGGGGATTTAACATAGTACACATTGTTCCTATCGTTCTTTCTGCCACTGGGGTTATTCCACACCCGCTACACAAAACCCTATCATCACTAAATTTAAACCCACATTTATACAAAACCTTACAGAAAGCCACAATTCTAGACACCTGTCACATAGTAAGGAAATTCCTACAACCAAACATCAGTACTCCCACGAGTGCATTACTTTCTTTCCCTCGCATTTGAGTCCCTTGGGCTTGGCCCTCTTTTGGGTCCGCCTCTGGGATTGGCTTCCGGACTTGATCCGAGTTTGGCTTCCCCAAACAATGATAATAATAATAATAATAATAATAATAATAATTTTATTTTTATTTTATTTTTTAATAATAAAAATCTATACATACAATAAATTTGTTGTCTGTCAGTTTCTTTGTACATGCATGATACAAAGACTACTGGATGGATTTTAATGAAACTTAATTTGGTTATAGCTTATAGTCTGGATCAACATTTAGGCTACATGTGATTCGGATCAATCACAAATACAGTTTTTCTTCTAGCATGATCGTTTAGGTGTTGCATTACCCCTGGGATATAAAACCATAGGAAAGCGTGCAGGGTTGTTGTTTTAGCAACGTAATAACCTCTGATTTTCTTAAGCTTTTGTTACCTTTATTACAGCTTTTTTCACGTTCATATCGTCATTTTTCACAAACATTTAGCCGTGTCCACAAACATTTATTCGTCTTTCACAATCATTTAGTCGTTTATCACAAACATTTCGTTGTTTTATTACAAACAATTCCTTGTTTTTCAAAAACAATTAGTCATTTTAAATTACTATTGCATTTATGTCATTGTAATTATATGCTAAAATACTAATTAAGTTAAGTAATTTTTATATATTTTCAATCTTGAATATTATAAAAAGAAAATACAGCTAGCCCCAAGAATTTCGGGTAAGAGATTTATACACAGAATTATACGTATTAGGATAATTATAATTATTGTATAATATGACATCCGAAATACTGCATTTTTCTTGAAAAAGCTATAACGGACCTTCTCTACGTAGGTTTTGATAAATAACGCTAAAAAGTAGCAAACATTACACAAGATGCACTGTTTTTCACAATAAACATTTTGTGAACATTCTCAAAACAAACATTTATTGATCTCCAGGAAAATTAGCGGGGCACTATTATTTATTTTTACCAGTCCTTGATTCGTCTAGGCCTGGTAAAATTTTTATTTACACTAGAGGGTGGTTCCATACTTAAAGACACTTCCTCCATACCATCAGACATCACTGCAGGGAAAATCATCTTGCTCCTCAAGATCTTGTACCCTGAACTTGTTATCCAGTGGAGGCCTAATACTCTACTTAACACAGATTATAAGGTATTCACTGGTGTGCTCCAACAATGGCTTAAATATTACTCCGACCAGTTGTTCGAGCCGGGCCAATCCTGCTCCATTCCATCTCACAGGATGTCCGACAACCCGATCACCATCAAATGTGTCATGGAGGAAGCGCGTCTGCGCCATCAGACCCTGGCTGTGTTAAGCGTTGAGCAGGAGAAGGCCTTTGACAAGGTGAATCACGTGTTTCTCTTCCAAGTGTTTCGCCATCTTCATCTTCATAGATTTGCTACAATTATCTTAGCACTGTATGCTTCAAGCGCATCATGTGTAGCGAGCAATGGCTCCACTTTCTCCTTCTTCGAATTTTCTAAGGCCGTTAGGCAAGTGTGTCCTATCTCTCCCCTCTTTACATCTTCTATTTGGAGCCATTACTGCAATTTCTTAAACGCCACCCAGATGCCTGGGGTTATGATCTGCCAGCTGCTTCGATCAACATCCGAACGCTAGCCTATACTGGTGATGTGGTGCTCTTTGCATCTGATGCTGGGCATCTATAAGGATTCTTTCAATCTCTTTTACACTTCGACGGGAAGTTCCGTCAAGTTTCGTCAAGTCTAAAGGCACTGCTATTGGGAAATGGACGGTGGACTATCTTCATACTTTCCTAATTGTGGGAGCAATTTACAGTGCTGGGATACGTTTTGTTGTTTCTACCGGACATGGAACTCGTCACTGGCAGCAATTTACAGTGCTGGGATACGTCTTTTTGTTTCTAAGAACTCGTCACTGGCAGCAAGTAATTAATAAGTGTATTTCTCACCTTGGCAAGAACTTTCGTTTTACCACCTTGATATTTGTCAAGGCGAGGTTCATCAAGACACATATCTTGTCTTTATTAACGTCCAAAAGCCTATTTGCCTTATCATCTCCTCAAATCATGAAGAAAGTGCGCGGTGGACTGTGCAGACTGTTTGGGGGTATGCAGCAGTCCATCACCCTGTTCGTGTGGAACTGTTCTTTATCCTCTTTGATGAAAGAGGGTCTGCCTAACATCTGGTGCTATCTCATCGCGGCCAGCATGGCCGCTCTGATCCGCGTCTTCCTCCTTCCTCCTTCCCCCTCCCGTCTGGGCCAATTTTCTATTCCTGCACCTGCGTTTCTTTTTTAAGGTGAATGGGCTGCCAGTTCCTCCTTCACTGCCAGTGATTATCAACCTAAGTTCTCCTGGATTCTATGATTTTGTCCAGCGAGACCTGGCAACATTTAATTCTGAACTACGCCAGCTAGACCGAAAGACTGGGGGAAGCTTCATCTGTCTTGGTTTCCAGCAGGCCAACCAGGGTCGTCTTCTGACATCGTGCGTTGGCACCCCGAGTGTTCATGACAAGCCGTCTTGAAGGCCACTAAGGCCCTTGCCTTTGAGTGGATGGTTTTTAATTTCCAATGGCGTCTGCTGCACCATGGATTCTATACTCCGCAGCAATTACATCAGTGGGGAGTAGTCGGTTCTGCTGGCTGTCAGTTTTGTGGGTCACCCGAATCTATCGATCATGTATTCTTTGAGTGCCCATTTGCGTAGTCCATCTGGGATCACCTGTCATCACACTTTGATCTGATTGTCTTCTCTTTCCCGTGTGATTCTTGGATGGTTCCACCAGTGCTGCCTTCAAGCTGGACCTGACCACTTCCATCTCCTTCTTGAATCGACAGCTGTGGCTGGCCTGCTTGGATCGTGTACAAGGTTCATGCCTGTCAGCTGCAGCTATCTGGAGGAAGGGTGCCACCCATCTTAGGTCTTTGCTCCAGCTCGAGTGGTCCCAGCTTTGTTCCAGAGACGTTATGCTTCAACTGAACGTCTCTGCAAAGTCATTGAGGGGGATCAGAACTCGTTCTCATTCCTGTTCATTTTTCCCCTCACCATCGGATGACCCGATGGTGGGCGAATGGGCCTCCTTACACGGCGTTTTTATATAGGTGGATGAACAGCCCTTAAGAGCATGTGCGCCTGGGCTCCCTGCTCGTTTTATGTTTTAAGGGAGCTCTTCCGGAGCCTTACCATCGGCTCCAGTTCCAACAGCTCCTCTACCTTTCCAATGGATTGTCACCATCATCATCATTTTACCTTCTGGGATTTAGCCACTACGATGGATTTTGTTCCTGTATCGTTTTACCATGGATTGGGAGATTGGACTTAACCGAATCTTTAGTTTCACAGATGGAGACTTAGTTTTTCTGCATCAACTGTCTTCAATTTTACTTTATGGAACTATTACTGCTTTTAATATTAGTACACTTAAGAACCAGTTTTGGACTACATTTTATTCTTTTAAACAAGTATTGAAGCCTTGTTGCTGCTGTGCCACCTGTGATTTTTATTTGATCATTAATTCCCTTAAAATATATGTATTCAATTTTTTTAGTTGTTTAATAATAATAGCTTTTTGTCTATTTTTCTTTTTCTATTTTTCAGTGTTGACGGAGATTATATCCACCAATTATTGTTGTTTTTTTTTTCTTTTCCTATTTTGTCTTTTAACATAGTTATCTATGTTGTTCCAATTTCTGCACCCGCACATGATAGAAGTTTGGAATCTTTTCTTACTGCTGTTTTTAGAAGTGGTAGTATACTTCTATATTGCTTATTTCCATATTGCAGTTCTTTTACTGTTTGAGCCTTATGCACTATATCCTTATCAATTATGCTTTATGTGTAATGTTTGGACTGTTTAATGTTTTATGCATTAGAAGCTTTAAAAATGTGCTTTTTGGACTGTTTATTTCATTCATACATTTTTTGGTTTACGATTTACTACTTTATGTACAAATGCTTTATGCATTATTAAGTAATGGTACTTTATGTACTTTTGGCTTAATTGGCAAATGCTTTATACATTAAGGTTTGATTGGTTCTTTCTGTTTCGACAATTTAGTTCATTAATGTTTTAGTCATTAATTATTGATTTGCTTGTGTTATATGTATGAACATTTCAACCTGTCAATGGTTAATTTTCTTATATATACCTGCTAATGCTTTATGCATTATTTTTCTTTTTCAGCTCAGTCATTAATCTGACATAAGAATCTCATTCACCTGTGCTTTATGCTTCTTATGATGTTTATGAATAATATATTTAAACATGGTGTCACGTGTCAAACATCGTCTTTCAAGAATGCTTACACGCTCAGATCACTGCGACGGAGATGGTAAACGAGCAAGATTGGTCGACAATCCGAGAGATTGGCAGGGAAGATCGAGATTGGCTCACGGAGAACGGCGTCACGAGAGAGCGATCGGGAACTTCAAACGGTTATGGACAAGAAAGCGGAGCGGAGAGAACGAGAGAAAGAAGGGCTTCTCGGGGATGAGCGCTGTCAATAGCCAAAGAGCACAACACGAACGGGAGGTCGACCGAGAAACGGCAACGAAGGTGGGTCAGCGCCTACGCCAGCGTCAGGAAAGCCCACACCCCAAGCAGGCATCAAGCGATGGCTCATGCAGCCAGCCACTTGACGAAGGCACCGAGGCCAGCTCCAAAGGCGATGCCTTACAACAGCTTCTTCAGCTTATCCTGAGTGCCGCTCTGAGGAGTTCTACCAGATATTAGCGTCCGGAATGATTAACCCCAACAGATATGCCGGTGAAAATCCTGCATCATCGCATGCCGCCACTGATGCCCACGAGAACAGAGACAGGAGTAACTGCGCCGACGAGCTAACGAGTCTATTCTCTCGCCAGGTACGTGTGTCGATTGTAAGGCAATTAACCGTCTTCCGCTGCAACAGACGAGCGGACATTTTCTCCTATTTCGAGGCAACATTTCCTGAAGTATCTGGAGCCGACAGGGTGGACAGCGCTTGGGTCGGAGTTTTTCCGTTCTCGCTCCAGTCCTATCACGAGCGAGGAACAGGAGGAATTCTCTGGCCCTTTTTGCTGGCTTCTCTACCCGGCGCGATAATTCATCTTATCCAACACATCGCCAGTGAACTATTGAACTGTCTTTTGTCATTTATTGAACTGTCTTTCTCTCACTGATGAACAGTACCCGATATCGAATAGAGACATCAATGGCAAAGGCTTATTCTGCTATCGTTTGGACAAATTCTCTTTAATCCAATTCGTCATTTATTGTTAGTTCTACTCTATTACCTTTAGAGCAAGAGTGGTGATATCCCAGCACTTAAATATTGCATGAGAGATTTCACATAGACGAATCGTCCTATTCCCAAAGTGTAGTGGATAGTTGGATCTATTTAAGCTATTTGATTAAAATCAATCCTAAACGAATTTCAGCGTAAAAGTTGTTTTATCAGTAATTTTACGAATTTCAAATTTTCTCATCGTGTGCTAGGTGAACTTTGATTCGCTACGTATTCTCGACGCAGAACCAAGATTCGTCGTATTTTTGTGTGTTAAAGTTAATGAGTGATAAGTGCAATTATTTCCACAATTAGCTGTGCATAAAGTTAAGTGCAGTTATCAGTGAATTATAATTGTGTGCATTCTAAGATTATATAGACGAAGAGTCAACGTCTTGTTTGTGTATTGTGCATTGATGTTTTACAGTCAAATTCCAATGTCTTCAATGATTTGTCCCTGCACTTAATATTTGCTGGGTCAATAATTGTGCTGCACAAGTTGTGCTATATATATTTATATCTATATCCTGCTTGGAGATCCATTTAGCGATTGTTATAGTCGTATCATCGTCCTTTCCACTACCCTGTGTTACTTCATCGACGTCAGGAAGAAGCTTTCACATTTCTTCAGACTTTTGTGTTGCAACTACGATAAGTGACTTTCGTTTTCAAATACTAAATTTGTTTTTTCATTCGAACTGTAATTTACAAGATATTTTTCCACCGCGTTACGTTCTCAGTTCAGAATAAATTTATTTATTTATTTTCTCTAACCTTGCCTATCTATCCTTTCTGTTTCACATCCACACGTGACATATCGGATCGTTTTGGTCGCAAGTGTGGTTAAGCCATTGTTAGAAGTGGCATCCGACAGAAGGACTCTGGGCAGGTTATTTTTT
>JAHWFO010061072.1:30637-61384 GCA_023313115.1 Rhysida immarginata
ATTTCAAGCAATGCTTATACGGACTTTGGAACTTTTTATTGTGTCACCGGTCAAGTATAAAGTGATCTGATCGTTTTAAGATGTCCAGGTTGGATAAACAGATAAGACGCGGTCTGGAAAAGACAGTCTATAGAGATGATATTGAATTCTTTAATCAATGTTTCGGAAAGCTCGCATCTCAACTAACCAGCTCTACCGAAGCGGAGAAAATAAAACTGTATATTAACATGTTCCACAATTCAGAAAAACTAATAGTAGTGTTAAAAGGTGCTTCAACACTGAAACAAGCTATGAAATTAATGGAGTGCGAAAATGAATGAAAACCAGAAGCAAGTTAGCTACACAGCCATATAGGACTATGCTACTCTCAGTAGCTATTGAGTCTCGCCGATTTATATCACATGAGGAACAATTATCGGCATATAATAAGGAGCTATTAGCCATCGCCCATGCAGCCAGAATTTGGAGACATTTTATATGTTAAATTCCCACAGTGATTTATACCGACAACCAGTCAGCCTCCAAATTGCTAACCCAGCCCAAGTTATCGACACTCCAAGCTTCGATACTTCTGCATCTCTTGGACTTTAATAGAACGCTCAGACATATAAAGGCAGCAGATAATTTCATCGCCGATCCCCTCTCTAGGTTGACCAGCAACAATAATCATCATCTTGATAATTTAATTAATACCTCCTGGTTGTCTGATCAGGAGGCGAGCATGTTACGTGTCAAACGTCATCGTTCGAGACTGTTTACACGCTCAGATCTCCTCGACAGAGATGGTAAACGAGCGAGATTGGTCAACAATCTGAGAGATTGTCAGGGCGGATCGAAATTGGCCGACGGAGAATGCCACGAGAGAGCGAGCGGAAACTTCAAACAGTTACGGATGAGAAAATGGAGCAAAAAGAATGAGAGAAGGAATGGCTTCTTGGGGAAGAGCACTGTCAATAGCCAAGGAGCACGACAGAAATGGGGAGCTCGACCGTGAAACGGCAACGAAGGTGGGTCAGCGCCGACAACAGTATCAAGCAAACTCTCGTCAACGCCAGCATCAAGAAAGCCCACGCCAAAGGCAGCAGCAAGCGAGTCCTCGCCTACACCAATGTCAGGAAAGCCTTACGCCCCGAGCAGGATAAGAGCGACGGCGCACGCAGCCAGCCACTCGGCGAAGGCACCGGAGCTGGTTCCAATGGCGATACCTTACAACGTCGGTGTAATTTCTCCTCTCTCTGCTCTCATGGGCGTCAGCGGCGGCGTGCGATGTTGCAGGATTCTCCCCAGCATGTCTGTCGGCGTTATTCATTCCAGACGCTAATATCTGGAAGAACTCCTCAGCATTGGCACTCAGGATAAGCTGGAGACGCTGTTGTAATGCGTCACCATTAGAGCGGCCTCGGTGCCTTCGCCGAGTGGCTGGCTGCGTGCGCCGTCGCTCGTCGCCTGCCCAACGCGGAAATTCATCTTGTCCAACACATCGCCTGTGAATTTTTGAACAATATTTTGCCATTTATCGAACTGTGTCTTTCTCTCACTGACAAACAGAACCCGATATCGAATCGTGACTTTAATAGCTAAGGCTTATTCTACTATCGTTTGGACAAATTCTCTTTAATCCAATTCGTCATTTATTCTCAATTCTACTCTATTACCTTTAGAGCAAGAGTGGTAATATCCGAGCGCTTAAATACTGCACGAGTTATTTCACAATGAGGATCCGAACGTATTCTCGACGCAGAACCAAGATTCGTCGTATTTTTGTGTGTTAAAGTTAATGTGTGATAAGTGCAGTTATTTCCGCAATTAGCTGTGCATAAAATTAAGTGCAGTTATCAGTGAATTATAAATGTGTGCATTCTAAGATTATATAGACGAAGAGTCAACATCTTGTGTGTGTATTGTGCATTGATGTTTTACGGTCAAATTTCAATGTCTTCAAAGTTTTGTGCCTGTTCATAATATTTGCTGGGTCAATAATTGTGCCACACGAGTTGCGCTATATTTATTTATATCTATATCCTGCTTACAGATCCGCTATATTTATTTATATCTATATCCTGCTTACAGATCCATTTAGCGAATGCTACTAGTCATATCATCACGCTTTCCACTACCGAGTGTTACGTCATCGACGTCAGCAAGAAGCTTTCACATTTCTACAGAATTTTGTGTTGCAACTACGAACAGTGACTTTCGTTTTCCAATACTAAATTTGTTTTATTATTCGAACTGTAATTTACAAGATATTTTTCTACTGTGTTATGTTTTCAGTTCAGAATAAATTTATTTATTTATTTTCTCTAACCTTGCCTATCCATCCTTTCTGTTTCACATTGACACATGAGGGGGGGGGGGGTTATAGAAATTAAGACGTCGACTACTTAGGTCATTTTGCGCCTTTTACACAAGGTATATCTGAACGCAGCCCGGGACAAACACAAACATCCATGCCCACGGCGGGATTCGAACCCACAGCCAGGCGGACTCGAGAACTAGAAAGCCTACGCACTAGCCCTCTCGGCCACCTGGCCGGCCATTGACACATGACACATGGCTTGACTTCTAAATGTTGTCGTTATCCTGGTTAATATCTTCTACCATGGCATTGATGCTGTATGGATTTGTTCTCAGCCATAAAGTGATATTTTCTGTTTTCCACTTGATTATGTTTCCTTAATTAATCAGTGATTTGGCACTTTGTTGGTGTGCAGCTCAATAACATAGCACATTTTCAATTGTCAATCTTATGTGCTTTTTTACATCTGTTGTTCTCTACCAGATCTGTATGGATTTATTATTTAGCTTTTTTCTAGTCTGGAAATGTTTTTTCTTGATTGGAATTTGATGTAGTTTTTTCTATATAATCCTTAATACACTTCTAAACTCTGATTTATCTTAAAGATTTTAATAAACACTATTTTATACTTTAACTGGTTTTGAATGATGTACTGGATATATCTTCACACTTTTGTCATTAAGCCCAAGTTGCCTTGCATAACGATCCTTCTTAAGAAATTATGTAATGTTTAGCCATTTCAATCATATCAATAACGGTATGGACGTTACGCATTCTTTCTTTCATCTTCTTTCAGTTGTTTTCTTATTTTTTGTTTTGGTTATGGCCCAAGGCTTGAGGATATTTATAAATTATAAAAAACAGCATCAGTATGTGATTCAGTGATCTTCGTTAAAAGCAGATAAAGGGATTCGTTAAAACCAGTATGTGATTCAGTGATTCAGTGATCTTCGTTAATAACAGTAATCATACAAAAAGATCTCCATTTCCAAAAAATTAAAGGATATATGTTTGAGAATAACTTTATAAAATAAAATCAAGATACAACTCCCACATTTCAAAATGAAACCAAAAATCCACTATACTTTGTCCGACAAAGGTTGACAGGGCGTCTCCAGTTAAATTTCAGCTTTCAAATGTTTAGGCATTTTTGATAAATAAAATTAACAATATCTAACAATTGAATTTGGAAATTTAATTGGACACCCTCATGCAAACTTTCATTAGATACTGTATAACCATGACCTCCATTATTACTTCAGACCGAACCGTAAAAGATGTCTATTGTTTAAACTTATACAAAATATAGTACCTGGTTTTCCCGCACGAGCGCTTAAGCATTGACACTTACATTGATGAATGAAACTAACATAAATTATTGTACCTAGTTTTTAATTTAATTCTTGATTCATTCAAAAAAGATACAAAAATTTGGCAAGAGTGGAGGCTTATTAGCCAATTGCACTTTAAATTAACAATACTTTAAAGGACCGTCTTTAAAGAATGAAATCATATACGCAATTTTATACGCTATAAATAGGTCTGGAATAATAGAGGAGGGCATGCTATAACAAACTGCAAATCAAACACAATAAAAACACTAATGTGAGTGTATTATTGTCGGTTGTAGTTTGTTGTTTATGTTGTTGTAGATAGTGTTATAATTCACGGAACCATATTTATCAGTTGGCGAAAATAGTAGTTAATAACCGCTTCTCTCTCGTCATTATGATTTGTTTGATGTATTAGTTGCTATATCTTCCTATTGAAAATTGCTAGGTGGAGTCGTGCAGGTACCATTTGTGCACGTGCCATTGAACTGATTTAGATAATATTTGTGACTCTTTCGTGTCATGAATCATATTCAGCAACTGACGTAAACAGATTTTAAAAATAATTCTTAGCCATGGTGGAGTTAGAGTTAAAGACAGACAGACAGACACGTTTCGAACACTGCATGGTGGGCGAAAATGACAAACTAGCAAAAAATATTTTTCGTGTAATTCTTGAACTATTATTCCCGTCTGGCTATATTTTTAAACAAAACTGTAACAATTATTATGTGGAGGCTTCGGTAACTAGTTAATTTCCAGACGAACTTGGACTAAAACCTACGCACCCACTTGTTCTGCATACTTAACCCAGCAGACGTGATTGTTTGCTTTTATAATTAATCCCTTCTTAGATTCCCATCGGTCAAAAGAATTAGATTCTCCCCGAATTAAATAACAGCTACACATTGAAATCTGGCAAAATACCGGGCTTTAATCAATCTTCAAATCCTCAATACATCCACTAAGGTTAAAACGTGCTCACATATCATTTATCTTATCGTAGTGTAGCAGGGTTACTTTTGCTTTTAACTTTGGCACAAGCAATTAAAAAAATATTATCTATACAACATAGACTTATTCCTATCTATTCTATAGTTAATCTCACTTCATCGACAGGTAATTTGCATTGCCTTCCTTTTCATCTATTCTACTTCTTTGATTTCAATCGTCCTAAGAAAGTTCAGTCCTTTTCCCCACAGACTGCCAGAAAAGTGAAAAAAATTAACATTACAACTATCCCAACAATTAGAACGTAAAATCAGTTACCTATCAAGAGGACAAATATTTCAAAACTTTAAAGAAACAAGCAACATTAAGGCTATGGGGAGGGGAGGCATTTAGGGTGACTGAGGAAGCCAAAAGCCCTTCGACCAGAAGTTCATGTTCGACCCCCAACCATTCTTGAACAATCTTGGCACTGTGGGCTGAGGCACCATCGTTTTCCTCAGTTTCGTGCACACTTTTGCCAAATTTTTATGATTTCCATGGCAAATCTCCCAAATGGTGGATTTCCAGTATCATGCGCACGTTTTATAAATATCTTTTGAGTCTCTTAACTTTTAACGCTTTTCTTTTACCAGTCTGAGGTCAAGTTAGTGATTAATGAAAGTTCGCTTATATTTTCCCATTCTAGGATTTTAATCTTTATTTTTTTTTACTACTTCTAACCACGCATGTTTCTTTTCTTTTGTTATAGCTTGGAATTCGAATATGACCTAGAACCGACAGTGACAGGTAAGTGAGCAAGATAAGGGGATTCGTTTTGGGTTTATATCTCAGGGAAATTAGATTGATTAGTAAGAAATGCTGATCTTTATCCTAACCAATTACCTCAAGTCTTCTTCTTTTGATACCTACAGTATCGAGTATCTCGTTTCCCAAAGCTTGAGCGGCTACTGGGTGCGTCGGCAGGTGGCGGATAGCCGAATATCCTGAGCTGCTTACTTAGGACATCCCCGAATATCAAATAAGGGGACGCAGACCAACTCCCGAACCCAAGGTGTTATGCGACCCTTGCTGAAGGGTGGATGGCACTTCGGTTATAGTGTCTTTAACGGAGCCTCCTGTCTACCTGGCGAAACTCAGGAGTAAGTAGCCTTATCCCGGCATGCAGGCACTCCCGGGACGGACTGTCAATCCTGCACTTATTACTCCAGTCTATGGAAAGTAATAAAATCCCCCTTTTACCTGAAGACCCTTTGGGGAAACAGGATGCCACAGGTGACACTGATGAGGTTGTTATGACCTCAGTCGTGTCATCTGACATTGATAACTTTGCAACTCCCAAACCTGAAGCGCCGCCTACTGTAGAGCGGGAGACCTCGGGTGAGGGTAGTGGCAAACTTTTACCTAAATCTCTTTCCAGAGTGGCTAAACGCCGGCTATCTAGAAAGAAAAGGTTGGAGGGCACTAAGGCCGATATGCCTAAGGTCGGCCCTCAGCCATCTGATAGGGTGGTGCATACCCCGACCAAAAGACCTAGGTCTAAGGGTAACACTCGTTCATCGGATGGCAAGAAGCTTCACAAAAGACCCAAATCTGGGAACTTTAGTGAAGCTCTAACGACAACCAAAATGGCAGTAGTTCTGGAAGGCTATCCAGACAAGCAGCTCAATGAGCAGCAGTTGGAGGCCTTCCAAGAGCTACTGATGAACCACATGGGGGACATGCCTTCTGGCACTGGACCCCAATTTAAATACTGTCGTCTAGAGGCCGGGGCTATTATCTTACTCTGTGCCGACCAGAACACAGTTGACTGGCTGACTATCATAGTCAAGCACATCACTCCCTGGGAAGGACAGGTTCTCTTGGTTGGTGAGGCGAAGACAATCGTCAAAACCACAAAGATTATCCTGAAACTCCCAGCGATGTTTAAGAAGTTTTCTGGTATGGATATCCTGAAAAGGATTGACATACAGAACAAGGACATATCGTCCACACAATGGAATATCCTCAACCTCAAACTTGAGGATCAAAGAGTAACCATTGTGTTATCCATCCCTGAACTGGACGCGAAGATTCTGGGTAACAGAAAATGGCTTTTGTACATTGGACTGTCTCAGATCCAAGCTAAAGTCCTAGGGAAACCTCCTGACAAAACTTTATCTAATGCGGAAGTGCCTACAAGCAAATCTTCAGCATAAGAAATTGGCTGTTGCCAACCTCAGCAACATTTTCTTAGCTGAGGACATACAAATTGCTCTGATTCAGGAGCCCTGGATTTTTAAGGGCGGAATCAGAGGTTTGTCTAACTGTGGAGGTAAACTAATTTATGATCTTAATTGTTCTTCTCCACGTGCTTGTCTGTTGATCAAAAGCAGTATTAACGCACTTCCTATGTATCACTTACGTTCTAGAGATCTAGCAGTGGCGAAAATCACCCTTCGTTTGGATGGTCTGGATCGTGACATAAGTTTTGTCTCGGCCTACCTTCCATACGAGGAAACCTCTCCCATCAATGATGATATCAGGAAAATATGGGAAATCTCGACTTCTCACAAGGTAGCGATTCTCTTTGGATGTGATGCCAATGCTCATCATACCCTGTGGGGTAGCACCGACACCAATCTCAGAGGTAAACTCCGTTTCGATTTTATCCTAGAGGATAATTTAGATTTATTTAACCAAGGTAATAAACCTACCTTCATTACTGTGGTAAGAAGGGAGGTTATTGATGTTACCTTTGGTTCTTCCATTTTGAGGAAATGGATTAGGAAATGGTATGTAGATGAGAAACCATCTATGGCTGACCATCAGCATATCCGGTTTTTTTATCACTAGTATAGACTGAGATAGAACGTTTAGGGATCCTAAACGGACAAATTGGATTCAATATCGCGAGGACGTCCGTTCCGCGATTTCCAGTCTTCCGACTAGAATCAATGATACTGTTGACCTAGAGCTGTGTGTAAATGAGTTACAGCAGGCCCTGGTACAATCATATCATAACAATTGTCCCTTGTTGAGGAAGAGATGTAGATCCCACAGTATCTGGTGGAACCATGATCTCTCTCAACAAAGACAAAGAATAAGGAAGCTTTTTAGGAAAGCTAAAAAGACCAACGAGTGGCAAGTGTAGAAAAACGCCCTCGCTGATTATAACAAAGCAGTTCGATCAGCTAAACGTACATCTTGGACGAAGTTCTGTGAATCAGTCCAAAAGACTGTTGGAAGGAGCTAGACTCTATTAACTCTTGAGAAGCGATAAACCTATTATGAAATCAAATGATGAATTCACCAGAAACAGTAGAGAATTCCTTGAGACTCTGATTATGACTCACTTCCCAGGTGCTGAGCTCATCAGTCCGCTGGACTCGGAATATCTTGACTCCTTGGTTAGGACATCGCGGACTGGGTAGGCTGCGGCTGGTGAGGTGATTACTCGCAGTAGGGTCATATGGGCTATTAAATCTTTTGACCCCTACAAATCACCTGGGCCGGATGAGATCATTCCGGTACTTCTTCAGCAAGTATCAGATGTGATCTCGCCGATCTTATGTTTAATTTTCAGAGCTAGTTTAGCTCTAGGGTATATTCCAAATCTCTGGAGGCAGGTCAAGGTGATTTTCATACTAAAACCAGGTAAGAGTCGCTACGACCTAGCCAAGAGTTTTCGACCCATCAGTTTGTCTTCCTTTGTGCTCAAATGCCTTGAGAAGATCATTGATGGGCGAATTCGTGAAGTTTTTGGGACTTCTGGTCCCTTTCACGCTAACCAATTTGCCTATCAGGTTGGCAAATCTACAGAGGCAGCTTTACACCATTTAGTGGTAAGTATCGAGAAAACTCTGGAGTATAAAGAGTTTGCTCTAGCTGTTTTTCTCGATATTGAGGGAGCGTTCGATGACACTTCCTACGATTCTATTGCTAAAGCTCTAACCGCCAAAGCAATTTCTCCACTAATCTGCAACTGGATTCAGGTCCTCTTAGCGGATAGAATTATTATATCTGATTTGTTGGGCGAGAAAATTGTTGCTCGTCCCTCCAGGGGCTGTCCGCAGGGCGGTATTCTTTCTCCCCTGCTCTGAAACCTCTGGTTGTGGACGACCTCATTTCTTTTCTTAACAATCAAGGTATTTACGCCCAGGGTTACGCAGATGATGTTCTCATCTACGTTTCTGGGATCGACAAGCGCACCATTCTTGATCTTGTACAAATGACTCTGTACAAAATTCAATCATGGTGTTCAGAGCGGAATTTAAGGGTTAATCCCTCGAAAACCACTCTATTTCCCTTTACAGGCCGCAAAGAAACCATCTCCTATGATTTCATACCAACTCTATTTGGTGAAAAAATCACGGTGAGGAATGAAGTCAAATACCTAGGAGTTATCCTTGATAGTAGGTTGACTTGGAACCAACATCTTGATTATAAAATTAATCAAGTTAAAGTTGGACTTTATCGTTGTTGTCGAGCCCTTGGTAAATCCTGGGGTCTTACTCCCAAGATGATCTACTGGATATATGTCACGGCGATCAGGCCTATTTTGACATACTGCGCTCTAATTTGGTTGCTCTAATTAGTCTGAGCAACTGACCGCTAGAACCAAACTGGCCTCTCTTCAAAGACTGGCATGTTTGAGTATAACGGGTGCTGTCTCTACCACGCCAACCAAGGCTTTAGAGATTATCCTTTCTCTGACTCCACTTGATATTTTTATCAAAGATGTAGCCAGGAAAAGTTCATATAGACTGAGTAATCAAGGACTATGGGTGGACTTCCCTGGGGCGAAGTCTCATACTTTCATTAGCCAGGCTTTTACCAGTCATATTCTCCAGATGCCTTCTGATATTGCAGTTCCTCAGACCATCCCTGAGCCCTCGAGCGAGGTCATAATTGACCCCGTGGTAGAGCCAGATGGGATTTTGCAATTTCTCAAGGGTGCCATCATTTGGTATACTGATGGCTCTCGTCATCACGGCCTTTCGGGCCTGGGTGTTTATTGCGGCAGTCCCAAAACCCTTCGCTTTCGTCGATTAGGTCTTTGGATTACTGTCTTCCAGGTTGAATTACTGGCCATTATTTACTGTCTGCAGATGTGCATGGAAAAATTCTATGTACATCGTCGTATTTTTATACTCAGCGACAGTCAAGCGGCCCTTAAAGCTATTATATCCTCTAGGGTTAATTCCAAACTTACATTGGAATGTCTACAGCTCCTACAGGACCTTTCTTTACAAAACAGTGTCACTCTGAAATGGGTTCCTGGACATAAAGGTGTTGTCGGAAATGAGGTAGTTGATACCTTAGCCAAACAGGGTGCCAAGCTTACTTTTACTGGTCCTGAACCCTTCTGCGGGATTTCTAAACAAACTGCAGTTAAGGAGATAAATATTATCTCTCATCGACAAATGATGGAAAGGTGGGATCATACCACTGATTAAAAACATGCCAGACTTATGATTAAGAGATCTTCTCTTAGTCTAACATCTGGCATTCTACAACTCAATAGAAACAAAATACGGACTATCATTGGCTTTCTTACTGGTCATGATTTACTCCGTAAACATCTACATAGAATGGGAATCCTTCGGGAAGAGCCAATATGTTCGAAATGTGGTTTGAGGGAAGAAACAGCCTACCACATTCTCTTTGACTGTGTCGCTTTGACACATTTCCGCCACTTCACGATTGGTTTAACCTGTCTTGAAGATATTCACTTGGACCCCGTGGGCAGCTTGACTCGCTTTCTAAGTCTGTCTGGCTACCTTTAGGTGATCTTAGCTCTCCTTTTGGGTATGGCGCAATATTCCTTAGAGGAATAAGTGCCTATGCGGTCAACTGCCTCGACTGCTGACTGACAGCCCACTTATAAGATAAGAAAAGATAAGATAAGATCTCGTTTCACAGTTTCCAAAAGATACGATCAATTGGCGCTGTTGAATCAGAAACCTTAGGGTTAAGATACATTCCCATAGCTTGTTGGAGTTGAACTACATTTTTCGCGTTCGATCGCATTCTGGTGTAAACTGCTATGGCGAAGTTCTCCTTATTAATGCGCAGCCATCAGTATTTATCTTCTTTTCCTGGAAAGGAGCGGAGGTTTCCTGCAAACAAACAAAAAAAATACCGGAAGTCTATGGTCCACATGCATCGCTTATGGCATAAATTAATGCCATTTCTAGATAGAATGTCGAAATATCTAGCGACTGGGTAGCGGGTTTAACATTTTTATTTTTTACTGGTCTGGATTTGCCTGTATTCATTAACATCTGGAAAATCGAAGCTTCCTTCGGGCTGGAAATCTTTCAGGTATAGGAAACGCACAACAGTTCCTGCACCCGTGGACATTATGTCGATCTACCTTAATTCTTTTAATTAAACAGGTGGGACAGTATAACAGAGGGACGTCAGGAGTTTCAACTAATTTCGCCATTTCTTCCCGGCTTTGTCAAGGATATATACAGCAAGAGGTACAAATTGTGGATTTTCGTCTTTATATGCAGAACAGTGGTTCAAATTATGCATACACATGAACTAGTAGTATACAAAAGAATTAAAGTGGAAATAATGGCCAATAAGATAAATAGACTAAGCACAGATTTTCGAAATATATTGGCCAATAGAATAAAAAGAGAGTAAACGCTAATGTTATGAATTATACAAAAAGAAAAATATACAAAGGGATGGTGCGCGTTTACGCGGACCGAAATAAGAACTTATGCGGTTGTCGGAGGACAAGAGGATTTACAGAAAATAAAATAAACGGGCAAGAAATAACAAAATGCAAAAGAAAACGTAAATAATAAGAAAGAAACGGAGAATAAGGAATCATAATAGATCAGATAAAGAGTTAAGTATTACATACACATTAAAGTCTGTTTGATAATTGAGAATCAGGTGGGGGAAGAACTTCTTGCCGTTGAATATTTCGATCGCTTCGAGGGTAGCAGTTTTTTCTGATCTATTGCAGATATGTAATACAGACATAGCCTCTTCTTGTGTCTTCAAAGCGTGTCCGGAATCTTCAAAGTGGTTTGCATAGTGGGAAATACAATCTCGTTTTCTATACGAGTCAATGTGTTTTTTGAATCGTGCTGCAAAATTGCGGGTCGATAATCCCACACAGAACCTGTCGCAAAGCGCACAAGTCAAGTGGTAAACTCCGGATTGGAAATATTTGTTGGTGGTGATGGCAGCGGGTGGGTTCAGAAAGCGGGCTGATAGGGTAGGAGTATGAAAAGATATTCGAAGGCCGAGGGACGACAGGAAGTTAGAGAGCTGGGAGAAATTAGGACCCAGATATAATAAGGATACTCATTTCCTTGGAAGGGGTGAAACGGGAGGGCAGGGGGAGAAGAGGGCCCGTCTGCAGCTGTGAAGAATACGGGAGAACATGGAAATCGAATATCCATTGGCATGGGCGAGGTTCCGGATTATGCGGAGTTTGGATGATCAGGATAGGGGGTTGAGGGGAACTGCAAAGCATAGTCAATTAGGAATCTTAATGAGGCTTGTTTCTGGGTGGGGAATGTGAGGAGGAATGGTGTATTAAGTTGGAAGATGTGGTCGGTTTACGGAAGACGGAAAAGGAGAGGCGGTTAGTGTGGGGGTTGTTGGTGATGAGGATATCAAGGAAAGGGATGGGTCGGTTAGTTTCTAGTTCGAAAGTAAATTGGTTATGTGGAGAAAAGGAGTTAAAAGTGTTAACAATATCCCTAAACCTGATACTGTTGACCTACTAGCTATTCTCTCTGTAATTTCTTTGCAGAACTATTTCTCATTTAACAACTCCTACTATTCCCAACCCACAGGGCTAGGAATGGGGTTCCCACTCAGCAGTTTTCTGTCGGAGGTATTCTTAGAGCACCTGGAATTAACATGCATTACGCCCCTCCTTAATAATCCCTCTGTCATCGCGTATTTCCGATATGTCGATGACATCCTCATCCTCTTTGACTCCCAATCCACTATCCCCACTAATATTGTTAACACTTTTAACTCCTTTTCCCCACATATCCAATTTACTTTTGAACTAGAAACTAACCGATTCATCCCTTTCCTTGATATCCCTATCACCAACAAGCCCAACACTAAACACCTCTCCTTTTCCGTCTTCCGTAAACCGACCAAATCCTCCAACTTAATACACCATTCCTCCTCATACACCCCCACCCAAAAACAAGCCTCATTAAGATTCCTAATTGACCGTGCCCTGAAGCTCTCCCTGTCCAGATCATCCGAACTCCGCATAATTCGGAACCTCACCCATGCCAATGGATATTCGACCTCCATGTTCTCCCATATTCTTCACCGCCGCAGACGGACCCTCTACTCCCCCTCCCCTCCCGTTTCGCCCGTTCCCAATAAATGCACGTCCTTATTATATCTGGGCCCTATTTTTTCCCAGCACTCTAACTTCCTGTCCTCCCTCAGCCTTCGAATATCTTTTCGTACTCCTTCCCCATCAGCCCGCTTTCTGAACCCACCTGCCACTGTCACCACCGACAAATATACCCAATCCGGAGTTTGCTGCCTGAATTGTGTGCTTTGCGACAGATTCTATGTGGGATTATCGACACGCAATTTTGCTATACGATTTAAAGAAAATATTGACTCGTATCGAAAACGAGATCTTATTTTCCACTATGCAAACCACCTCAAAGATTCCGGACACGCTTTGAAGACACAAGAAGAGGTTATGTCTGTCTTACATATCAGCAATAGACCAGAAAAAACTGCTACCCTCGAAGCGATCGAAATATTCAAGGCCAAGAAGTCCTCCCCCCACCTGCTTCTCAATTGTCAAACAGACTTCAATGTGTATGCAATGCTTAACCCTTTATCTGATCTATTATGATTCCTTTTTCTCGGTTTCTTTCTTATTATTTACGTTTTCTTTTACATTTTGTTATTTCTTGCCCGTTTATTATATTTTCTGTAAATCGTCTTGTCCTCAGACAACCGGATGAGTTCTCTTTTCGGTCCGCATAAACGCGCACCAGCCCTTTGTATATTTTTCTTTTTTGTATAATTCATAAAATTAGCGTTTACTCTCTTTTTATTCTATTGCCCATAATATTTCGAAATTCTGTGCTTATTCTATTTATTCTATTGGCCATTATTTCCTCTTTAATTCTTTTGTATCCTATTGGTTCATGTATATGCATAATTTGTACCACTGTTCTGTATATAAAGGCTTGCATGCCTCCTGACGTATATCCTTGACAAAGCCAGGAATAAATGGCGAAACTAGTTGGAACTCCTGATGTCCCTCTGTTATACTGTAAGGGCACCACCTGTTTAATCAATAGAAACGGTATTATAATCCACCCCTCTACCGATATTTTATATGGAAAATTTATTGTCTGGAGCCGACACTGAAAACCAGGCCAAGCAATTACACATCGAACTAACAAACTTGTTAAAGGCTGCTGGTTTTAACCTATGAAATTGGCTGTCAGACAAGGTATAACCTCTACTCTCTTTTCAGGAATCATCTCATTATTATCGTTTTACGGTACGCCCTTTTTAGGACGATATTCACCTTCTGTCACGTCGTATAAACTGGTCCCTGGCGTTGGAATAAATATTCCCGTAAAGCAGTACATCAAGACGCTCATTATCCTTCTGGGTCCCTCGCGTTGGGATTAATTTCCTCACAAACGTAGATAAGGACTTTGCATATCATCTATTATTATTCTAATCATTCACGAGTGTGTCTCTGGCGTAGAATTAACTTTCTCGCAAACCTGACTTCTTATCTTTTTTCGTTAGAGCTAGGTGCGTTCTTTTTAGGACGGCTTCTTTAGCACACACCTAGCTGCGAGGTTCTCTTCCCTCTGGTTCTATCAAATTATATTTTAGGAAAATGATGACTTCGTCCAAATTAACCATGTTGAAGTCGGCAAAAGAGCCTTTGCTAGTGGCGGACTGTAATACTGTGTCATATGAAAAAGCCTACCGGGATGCCTGCTTAGATGCTAGGTTTGCTGCTTCTGACCTAGTGTTCAACAAAATGATAAAAGCTCTCCGGGATAAAATAAACGCTAAGTATGCACTGTAGGGAAAAGTCGAATCCCTACATAAACGTTTTGAGGAGAAGTTCGAAGGTATCAACAAGATAATTCAAGTCTCTTGCAGAGATGTTATTGACAAGATAAGTGAACTTAAGGAAGTGTTTGGGAAATGCTCCGGGACTCCAAAGGCAGGTAATTCCACGGAAGATATACCGATTGATAACAGCAAGGTAAGTAATGTTTTTAAAACTATTTCCTGTGCTAAAAGTGTGGAGTCTATGGACATAATGGAAAATAGTGACTGCTCGACAAACAGTGGCTATAAGAGAAGTCACTCTGAAGGAACTGAGGAAGAAGTGGATAGCAGTGCCTGGATTGTTTGCTTATAAAAAATTCAGAAAAGGCACGAGGATCGTTAACCTAAAGACCATCTCCAGAGTAAACGAAGCAGTCGTCAGCGCAACTAGAATGAGGAATCCGAAGAATGTACAAGGTCGCTCGGCTAATAAAGACCATAGGATCACGAAGAAGTATGTACCGCCAATTATATCGTGCGGACTCATGGCGTCCCGTTTAACACTATTTTAAATGAGCTTGAGAAGCATGTTCCAGTGAAAAAGATCACCGTTCATACGGGCAGAGCTGAAACCTTTAAAGTTAAATGTGAAGAGGAAGAAACCCACAACAGGTTATTCTCTGGAATTTTGTATGATAATATTTTAAAAATTCAGCATCATCAACTGAATTCGGAGAAGTTCTTGAAATACGTAATTCGTAATGTGGATGTTACGTATGAATTCGATGACTTCCAAGAAGACCTGAAAAGAGCCAACTACTTCCCGAAAAAGGTAATTCGTTAGAGGAAAGCCAAAGGATCCATTAATATGCCGATGGTTTTGGTTCTACTCCCGAACACCGAACAAACCAGTTATTGAAAAACATAACACGTATTGGGCTGCTGGCAGTATCAGTGGAGGCCTTTCGAGGGAACAAGAAGCCACTACAGTGTTACAACTGCCTGCGCTTCGGACACGTATCCATGGGCTGCACGGAAGATCCTCGTTGCAACAAATGTGCAGAGGGGTACCAGTCAAGAGATTGCCCCAAGATCAAAGGACAACACCCCCGAAAGTGCATCATATGTTGTGGACAGCACATATCAAGTGTTGCGTACCTTTACACCCCCTTACAGTATTAAAATTTTTTTTTCTTCTTCGACGTTTTACGATAGTCTTTTCTGCTATCATTATCTCTGTTCGCAGACTCTTCCAACGTCGTGTTTCTATCCCTCCACGACTTATCGATATTCCTGATTTCCGGTCACCCATTATTTACCCTTTGACTATTGCCGCTCCCATGTTTAACGGTGTAGGTGATCCGCTAACTTTGTGCCTTACGCTTTACTATTTTTTTAAACGGAGGTTACCGTAGTCCCCCTCCACCTTTTGTTATAAAGGGATTACTCGACGCGTTCGGTTAGTGTCAGTTTTACTGGTTAATGATAATTTTCGCCTGGGAAATTAAAAATGTCAATTTTTTCTTCGCGTCATTTCTCCTTTTTTCTTAGGTTATTATTCCCATAGAAAATTTACATTGGTCGCTTGAGGATCTTTTTGACTATATTAATTTTTCCCTCAAGGCTTTTAGTTAAGCGTTCGGAGTTCGTAAGTTTACCTAATTCCGTTTATTAGAATTATTCCGTGAGTGAGCTCAATGTCTTCTCTCGTCGTCTTTTAATAATGACGCGTTTCTTAGAAATGATATCTCCCGTTTGCTTTTTCAAGCCTGATTATTTAAAATTCATCTCTCTCTTTGCTGTACCTTATACATGTTTACTTAAGAACGCTCTTTCACGAACTATTAAATTTGGGAAACCTTTTTTTTTGCAGTATAGTTTTTTCGTGTTTTAAAAAATTTAATTTCTAGGAGAAATTTTAAATTTTTTTTTATGAAATACGATTTTCGTTAATTGTCTTTTCTTTCCCCGAGGTTCATCGTCATCGCTATTGTTAAAAGTTTCACGTTTTTCTTTGTTGCCATTGTTTAGTCGTCGTTCTATTAAATAGCTCGTTTTCTTGGAGCAAATATGTCTTTTCCTTTCCAAGAACTCGGAAGTTCTGTCACGCGGGACGTGGTATTTAAATATTTTTTTGTTCTAGTAGGTTTGCTGTTAACTGAAAGTAGTATGTTTTATCAGTATCAGCTCGGTCTCTGAATCGGCTTCATCAGCTCCTCTCCCATCTCTTTGACTTTGTGAGTAATTTGTGACTTTTTGTGACCCTCCCCCCGGTGACCCCGGGGGAGGTTTCACCCCCCCCCCCTCGAACTTTTTTGTGACTTTATTTTTTTATTTTTACTTTTTGACCATGGACCGTATGGTCATGTTAATGGCGGACGGGCCATTTTCCGTCGCCAGCTTTATGATGGAGCTGTACGCCAAATTCGGTGTACCGCCTGTTTTAGCTTCTGAGGACCCTTCCATCTTGGTGTTGCAGAGACTCTCCTCTACGGAGTTGAGAATGCTCTGCAAATCAAGCGCTATTGCAGATCGCATCGTCGATGTGGAGTGCGTGAAAGTTGGCAACACCACCGTCAGCTTCTATCACGCGGACCCTGGCCACCTCACAGTCTACGTCAGGGGAATTTCGCCGTTGTTGTCCACGGCTTATATTCGAAATTTTATGTCAGAGTTTGGGGAAGTGCTCGGTATCTACCGCCCTGAGCACGCAGATACTCCCCGGCTCCAGAACGGCGACATATATTTCGATATGAGGCTGGACAAGGACATTCCAGATTCCCTTATTTTACACGGAGAACGTGTCTTCGTGTACTATAAGGGGATGAGGCAGTGCTGTTGGTACTGCAAAAAATCTTCTCATGTCAGGAGAGATTGCCCTCTCCTGAAAAAGTGTGCCAAATGTTCTCGCTTGGTGGGCAGGAACCATCGTTGCCCGGAGAAGATGGACGGCAGTACCGCAGCGGGGACGTCAACGCCTCGTCCGTCACCGAAGATGACATCAGTTGAGCAAGATGCAGAGCCACAACGATCGGCCCGACCCGTACCTTCTCCTCGTATGTCGCGGGCCGCTTCACCGAAGCCATCTTTGCCTCCTCTACCAACTGAAGACGAGCAGGCGCCATCATCATTCCCTCCGTCTTCAGAGGTTGCTGAGGAGACATCCTTGCTTCAGCCATCAAGCGACATCGTGATGGATGAAGTGGTCTCTGCAGAGGAAGACATCGATGCCCCTTTGGGTGATGTTTCGACGCCTTTGGAGGAGGAATTTCCAGCTCTCCCCCCTCCGTCTCTACCAGCGTCGCAGCCAGTGGGAATCACCCGTCTTCCTGCAGCGTTCCCTGTGTTATCTTCGGTTCCAACGGCGATCTCCACATCGACGCAGCCGGAAGGGCGTACGGAGAGCAAGTCTCCCCGTAAAAAGAAGGCCCGCCATCGTAGCAGAAGGGACAAGAAGGCATCATCATCGTCCGAGAGGGACGGCAGTGTGGGTAGCCGCCATAGTTCCTCTCATCGGATGCGCTCACCGCTTCGAAGGATTGCTGAGCCACATTCGTCATCGAAGACGGACCAGCCTCCATCGAAGTTAGGTCAGCCTCTTCCATCTAAATCCTCTGAATGAAAGTCATCTCGCTGAACATACGTTCCCTGGGTTCCCATTTTAAGCAATCGGTTCTATTAACTTTTATTGCTCTGTACCGGCCAGATATCCTTCTTCTGCAGGAAGTTAAACTAGCCTCCACGCAGAAAGGTTACGATCTACCTGGCCTTCGCAGTCATCATCCTAGTGCGCAATTCTTCATAAACTCATCTTCACCTGTTGGACAAGGGGTTGTTTCAATCATCTTTAACCCTTCCCTTCAGGTGTCGAACTGTGTTTTTGACTGCGAGTGCAGAGTAATTTCGTTAGACATTTCAACATCAGGTGTGTCTTTCCGATTGCTTAATGTGTATGCGCCATGCAGAAGAGCAGAGAAACAGACGTTCTTCGACGATCTGAACTTTTATTTGTGTTGTGCTGTGCCTGTGGTGATTGCAGGCGACTTCAACTGCCATCCAGACGATGATAACAACTTTTCGTCTGGACATGTGCATCAGTTATGTCAGCAAAATGCATTATTCGATCTATGGACACACCAGTCACTGACAACTCATCCGGGGTTCACTTACCATCAAGGACCCCTTATATCATCGAGACTAGACTTATTTTTGATCGATAATGCTTTTGCTGGCTCACCTGGACAGATGGAGGTTATTCCGTGTTCTTTTTCTGACCACAGTGCCATCATGTGGTCTTGGAAACCTCCATCTTCAGCCTGCGCCGCAGGCAGTGCTTCAAACAAAAACTGGTTCCTGAACGTTTCTCTGCTCGACGACAAGGAATACTGGGGAATGTTTGTTCAGTTTGTGGAAAAACATCTCCACAATGTGTCTCCTACTCTTGCTTCGTGGCTTGTTTTCAAGGATAAAATCAAACGATTTTTTAGGAAGATTGGGATTGATGCTGCGAGGCGCCGCCGTCGTCATCTCCTTATGCTCCAAGAAATCCTCCGGCTCCTCCAAAATTCCACCCCTAAAGAGGAGTTTGCGGCCGATATTCGTCAGGTGAAGAGCGAAATCAACGCTCTGATGATCCGTAAAGCATCTGGCGCAGCGCTCAGAGCCAAACTCACCTGGGCTGCTGACGTCAGAAATATGTCATCGGCCGTATTTGCTGAGGAGAGACGTCGAGCCAACATCAAGAAATGTCGCCGCTTGGTTGTGGAAGGTAGGGAAGTGGTCGCTGATTCTGACATCTTATCAGCCTTCCACTCCCACTTTTCGTCTGCCTTTAGTAACCCAATCTTCCCATCAGACGCCACGGACAATTGGATTGAGTCACTGCGACCTTTTTCAGAGGATTCCGATGCCTTCATTACACGTCCCTTCACCGAAGACGAAGTCAAGAAGTTCCTGTCAGCGGACGGCCGTCATCAGTCCAGCCCGGGTATGGATGGCATTCCATACTCTTTCTACAATGCGACATGGAAACTTCTTGGCCCTTTCTTGGTTCAAGTGCTGAATTCCATCATCAAAGATCCTTCCTCCATTACCGCAGAGTTCACTAGGGGGAAAATCATCCTGCTGCCTAAAGTGCCGAATCCAGAGCTCGTCACCCAGTGGAGGCCGATAACCCTTCTCAACATGGATTATAAGGTCTTCACTGGCGTCTTCCAATCAAGACTTAAAATCTATGCTGACGAGTTCATCAACCCCGAACAATCCTGCTCTATTCCATCTCGCAGGATGTCGGACAATTTAATCACCATTCGGTGCGTGATGGAGGAAGCCTGTGCACGCCGGCAAACTCTAGCTGTGTTAAGCCTTGACCAAGAAAAGGCATTTGACAAAGTGAATCACTTATTTCTCTTCAAAGTGTTTCGTCATCTTCGTCTTCGGGCTTTTGCTACGATGATCTCCGCTCTCTACGATTCGGCCACATCATGCGTGGCGATTAATGGTTCCACATCTTCCACCTTCGAACTCTTAAAAGGTGTCAGGCAGGGTTGCCCATTATCCCCCCTCCTGTACATTTTTTATCTGGAACCATTACTACAGTTTTTAAATCGCCACCATGATGTTCGAGGATATGATCTGCCAGCCGCATCCATTAACATCAGGACACTGGCTTATGCGGATGACCTAGTCCTTTTTGCGTCTGATTCATATTCCTTGAGCATCTATAAAGAGACCTTTGACCACTTTAGTACTTCGACGGGGAGTTCCATCAACCTCGTCAAGTCTAAAGGTATTGCTATTGGGAACTGGACTGTGGACTATCTTAAATCTTTCCCAATAACGTGGTGTGACCGAATCGTGGTGCTTGGTTATGTCTTCTCTTTTCTACCGACTATGGACTCTATGCACTGGCAACAAGTGGTTGAAAAGTGCATCACTCGCCTTGACAGAAGCTTTCGCTTCCCAACTTCAATGTTCGTCAAGGTGAGGTTTATAAAGACGCATGTGCTTCCTGTGTTAACATCGAAATGCCTATTCACCTTGCCTTCATACAAAGACCTTCAGAGGTTGCGTAGTGCGATGGTGAACTGCGTGTGGGGAATGTCGGCTCAGCGTCGTCATCCAGTGCGGGCCTCTTTTATCTTTACCCCCTTCGAGAGAGGCGGCTTAGGTTTACCCGACATCAAACGTTATCTTGTTGCGGCCAGACTGGCTGCAATGATTCGGGTATTCCTTTTTTCTCCCCCCATGTGGGCGAATTTTGTGTTTTCGCATCTACGTGTCTTCTTCAAGGTGAATAGGCTTCCATTACCACCCTTGTTGCCAGTGGTTACCCATCATCAACAACCACACCTATATAAGACTTTTTCCCTTGACATTGTGACATTTTTCCCTATGCTGCGCCGTCTGGATCCACAAGAGTGGGGCTCATTGCGCCTATCGTGGTTCTTCCAGCAGTCCGACTCAGGAGAAACAACCGACATCTTCAAGTTTTTTCCTGATTATCCGTGGGCAGCAGTCCTAAAGCTGCTGACGTCTTTTGCTTTCGAGCGGACAGTATTTAATTACCAATGGCGACTGTTGCATCACGGATTTCACTCTCTTACACGACTTCATCAGTGGAGAGTGGTCGGGTCTGCTGGATGTCTGTTCTGCGGCGTTGACGAGACGGTCAGCCATATTTTTTACGAGTGCCCGTTTGCCAAGTCTATCTGGGATCGTTTGAAGCTGCATTACGGGCTGGTACAGCTTTCGTACCAGTCTGTGCGTTTCTTCATTAACGATTCCACCGGCGAGGTATTGAAACCGGACCTAGCTCTAGCGATCGCCTTCATTAATAAAGAACTTTGGCTGGCTCGTGTAAGTCGATCGCTAGGTCATTCTCCATCACTTACAGCTGTATGGAGGATAGTGGCCATTCAGCTTCGATTTTTTCTTCTTCTAGAATGGTCACAGCTAGGTCCGTCTTCGTTTAAGAAACGCTATGCAACATCTAAGTGTTTATGCGAGGTCATCGGAGGAGACCAGACTTTCCACCTCACTTTTCCGATGGCCTTCTGATACTTCGCCAGTAGCGAACGGGCCTCGTTTTTGAGGCGTTTATAAAAGTTGCGCAGTCCCTAATAGGACTGCTAGACACTTTTCGGCATGTGCGCCTAGGCGCCTAGAAATTTAAAGATCCCTGTTTAGGCGTCTGCTGAGGCATTACCATCTGCCTTAGCTCCAACAGCCTCTCCCATCTCTGGGATATCGAGATGGATTTACAGTTAATAGATGTTAGTAACTTTTATTGTGCAATCTTGGGTTAAGATTTCGTCAGGCCACATCTGAGGAGCCTACGAGTTTTTTTTTTCGATTATGTGTGGTTATCCGACATGATGTCGACCGTCTTTTGTTTGCTACTTTGTTTTCTTTTGCCGATGTAGTGTTCGGCTGATCATCAGGTATGCTTCAAGTCGCCTAACGACTTCAGTTCGTTGGACATAGGAATGTTTCGTCCCGTCCAAGATATGATGTGGATCCCATTGTCCTTTGGCTGCTTCCGTCTTACGGCTGATTCCGGAGTGATGCTTTTGTTCGTCGTTCGACTTAGAGTTGTACTGGAACCTTCATAATGCAACGTGCTGGTGTTCAACAGGAAACTAACCCATTCAGATGAATTTCTGTCATCTATGTTCCGATTTCCGAGATGTTTTAGAAAACCGACTTTTCTTTTTTGGACTTTGTTTGATTAATAACTTTTAATAATTTACTTTCTTCATGATTTTTAAATCCTTTTAATTGAGAGTATCTTATTTTTTTTTTCTTTTATTTCTTGATGATACTTTGTTAATATTGTTTTGTTTTTCAGGACCTCGACCATGTTGTTCCCGTCTTACCCGGTCGTCACCTCTTATGTCGTGTGTCTACCCTTTGGTCTGTCTTGCCCTTCCCGTATTATTCCTCTTAGTGTTATGCCATCGTATTTAATCTAGCGTTATTTTGTTGCCCGTCCTTCGGATTCCTTGTGGAAGAGGTCTAATGGTTTGTTGATTATAATTTTAATCTCTACCTTTTTTGTGGAGTTGCTTATTTGAATATCACATAACGTTTGTTTGTTTTCTAGTATCACTTAAGAATTTATGAAAACCTATTTTTTTTTTATTTCCAATTTTTGCTTTCTTTTTTTTGCTGTCAGTTTCTCTTTATTTTTTGCAGTACAAGCACCGCACCACACCTTTCTAAGGGTTCGATCCTCGATCCTTCCCGAGTTTTCCTTTTCGCCTTCCATGGTATCAACAAGTTGCTTCATCTGCAGATTTCTGATTTTTGACTGTACCTGAAGTGGACTCGATGTACTTTCAATCTTTGTTGCCATTCCAGTCTTACCGTCAGACGGTTTCCGACCTTTGCTTGTTATCTGCTGTCTGCATCATCTACCTATATTCTGTCAGGAATAAAGAAAATATTTATTTGGACTTCTCTAGTTTTTTCTTTACTGAAAGGTTTTCTTGGGGTATTGAATTATTAGCACTTGTGATCTGGGGTTAACGTAACTTATAGTTCGCGTTTTTCTTTGACATTTCATTCATTTAAGCTAACGGGGGGGTTAACGCTGTTTCTACATTATTAACTTTCCTTTTAATCTTTATTTACCTGACGGGCTAGTCCTAGTTAATATTACTATCTTTTTGGGTTTTGCTGATTATTACGCCTTTTGTGTTTTCTTAAGGGAAAGTCGGGTTTTTCTTTTATTCCCTTTGGAGCTCAACGTGACGGTAAACGCGACCTCCGTTTACTAGCACGTTACACAAGCTACACGAGATGTCCAAAATATCCCCAGGTTCAAAGGATACCTAGTTCTAAAGTGACAGCAGACAAATCCTATGCTGCCGCTGTGTCTATGCCGGAAGATAAAGGCCTCAACATAAACGATCTACCAGGGATGTATAAGCAATTAAGACGTATCTTTCATCTGTTTTCTAATTTAGGCAAAAGTTACCCACAGTAGAGTGGGCTCCTTACGACCAACTAATTTTAGTATGGCTGCATAACGTTATACTGTAATCAACAAAGGTGAACTTCGGTGCCTGATATGGAACGCTAGGGGCAATTTTCTTACTTCCCTCTGGCTTGGAAGCAATCTATTGTGTTGAGTATTCCCAAGCAGGGGCAAAATCCTGCAATTCCGGCGAGCTACCGACCTATTAGCCTGCTACCCTCGATGTCAAATTGTTGGACAAAATGATCCTCGTCACATTCCAAGAACACTGTCCAGCAAATGACCTTTTTCGGAAAGAACAGTTTGGCTTTCGTGCTGCCCACTCTTGTCCGATGCAGATATGAGGCTCGTTGAAGACCTGAGCACCCTCCTGAACCTCTCCAGGTACTGTGGGGTGGTATTTCTCGATGTCAGTAAAGCTTTTGACCAAGTGTGGCATGTGGGCTTTGTCTACAAAATGATCAGAGACGGGTTCCCTGCCAATTTGATTTTGATGGTAAAATCCTTTCTTGATGGCAGATCCTAACAAGCCAAAGTTGGAGAAAATCTTTCCACGCCCCGTGTTGTAAACCCGATGTTCCTCAGTGTTCTGTCCTCGAGCTTGTGCTATTTAATTACTTTTTCATGATTTCTCGAAACCCGATAATTGTAATCTGTATTTTTATGCTGATAATACTGCCAGTATGACATGGGCACACCAACCGGCTCACGTTATCACGTTAATGTCGGAAAGTGCAAGGCTTTGTACCTCAATAGGAAGCTTAAGCGTCTCCCAGATTCTCTTGTTCTGTTCAATAAGAAGCTAGACTGGGCGGACAACTACAAGCATCTGGGAATTATCATTGACTCAAGAATCTCATGGAACCGGCATATGTCCTATGCTCTAAACAAAGCGAAGAGGGCTAAGTACAGTATCATAGCTCTCATGGGCTCTCGCAACAGTTCCCTCAGCATTGACAACAAGCTACTTCTGTACAAGTCGATTATCCGGACCATACTCCTCTATGTCATGCCTGCGTGGGCGACTATCTGTAAAACCAGATAGAGTGAACTGCATTCATTCCAGAATGTTACCCTGAGGACCATTATCCAGCTAGACAGAAGGACGGTGAAAAATCAATCCATCCGCTTGGATTTAAACATGGCCCATATCAGAAAGTTTAAACAGGATCGACTTTTGATTATGATACAGAAGATGAAGACTCATGACAATAAACTTGTGAATGGGATACTGAAGAACTCATTGAATATGAACTGGCATACAAAGTATCGTAAACCAAGGCACGTTCTTGCCGTCAATTTTGAAGATATTAGCAACGTCTCTTTCCCGGACTACTGGAAGATGTGATAATCTTCTTTCTCCTTGTATTTTTTATTTTGTTTATATTTTGTTTCTGACAATCGTCAATTTTATTTTCTTTTTTGCATAATATGGAGGACCGCATAGGTTGGTTAGGCCTCTTGACTACCTCAGTGTATTTCATTTGGAGTTTTTTTTTTGTTTAGATGAGCTTTTGTGAAAGCGCTGCTTTTGTCCCATGCTAACAAATGTACACTTCACTGTTCGATTGTCTTACCGTATATATTTATGACAAAGCCGGGAATAACTGGCAAAACTAGTTGTAACTCCTGATGTCCCCTTGTTATACTATAAGGCCACCACTGATGTTTAATGAAAAGGAACAGTATTATGGTCCACCCTTCAGCTGATATTAATTCTATTACCTTCTATTTACAGGACAAATCACAACTTTTCGACGCCTTGAAAATCTCTAATCAGAAGAGTCTAATTAACTCGAGTCTTCTGCTTTCATCATCGGAACACGTGAAAAAAGCAAGTAATCCATGTCCCCATTCTCTCTTTCAAGCAAAAAAACAACTAACACTCTGAACGGAAAAATATAACAATCAAGTCAGCAGAACTTTCTAGGCAATCACCAATCAGAAATTTCTAGCATTATTTTCTTCGTCACGTAACAATCAACTTTCCAACCTCAGTACATTTTGTTTATTAATCATCTGCGACGTATATTACGCCAGGCTCATTACTATAACCAACCGCGCATTCCTTTATTCAGTTAACTTGCTTTCTTTCTCTTTTTCACATATAATGTATTATTTTAATATTTTTTATTTTTTTTTAGGATTCCCAGTGTCTCTCAAAAACGAAGTGAACGGGCTCAACGACAAATGGGCAAAACTAGTTTACAGTTCATGTCAAAATATTACAAGTCTAGTCCCTGAAGCATCCAAAACACACATCTGTGAAATTTTGGGGCGCTATAGGCCCTGCTTCTGAACAGAGAGCTCAACCGTGAGGTGGGAATTGATCCGTAAATATATTCTTAAAATCAGTTTCAAAATTCTCATCTTCTTTTCCTTAGAGCACATCATGTGATGCTGTTCTCTTTCTTCAGTTGAGGAGACTTACAATAACCTCATTGGCATCAAACTTTTAGGCGGATCTATTATTCCGCCACTTGACCCTGGTTTCGAACCCTTTTCCTCTCCTTCAGGGTAATCTTACGTTTTCTTTTAAATTCTTTATATTCTAAAAATCCATCATAATCGAGTCCTTTCTCCCAAACGCTTTTCTTTCTTTCATTTTTTTACGTTTCCTCAGGTAGTAATTATCTCCAGAAGTGTTGTGCGGGTAGCCTTAACCAAACAATCTCCAAAACCGAAAAAGGGAGTTGCTACCTGGTTCCACCTTAATGCGATTCGGCATCATCTTGCTTCTGACAATCGCAATACCTATACAGAGTGTTCAGCCGCCCGCAGGTAAAAGGCCTGAATTTCATTGTGCTCGATGAAGCACCACTAGAATCCGCTTTCTTTGTCGATTCTGGGGCGTTAGATCTAGTCGCCGGCTCTTTGCTTTTATTTCTCCCTATGGTGGCCCAAACACTTTCCCACTAGGTACATAGAGTTAACAACTCTCTTTCAGTTTTAGCGGCTGAGAATTGGACCTTTTGCATTAAGTCTGCGATATTAGCTATGTATATTGGAACTCTAACAATTCACGTTCTTTTAGGGTTGCATCAAAGCACTACTCAAGCTTTGCAGGTCAGAGAAAAACTCCAAAAGACTGTTGCTCTTTATTTGCCTTCTTGTATAAATAATCCTTCTGAGTTCTGCTTCTGTTTTATGATCTCTAAATCTCTCCTTTAATCTTCATTTGGCCTTTGGCCGGACTCTGTCTTCAGTAGCAACTCACCAGCCCAATTCGCAAGCTGTGGTTCTACAGATAGCGGAAAAATTCATTTCAGCATACGGACCGGTATCTCATTTACCAGGGCCTGACTTTCCACCCCGATATTCAGTCAAATACACCCCGATATCCATATAACCACCAAAGAGTTGTAGGTTAAGCCTCTGCCTATATTTTGTAATGTTCTCCTGGATCTCCTTGAGTAAAGCTTCCATGACATCTACCTGTTGCTCTAATGTTCTATTAATCCTGTCCGATGCTTCATAATCCGCACAGTTAGTATACCATTGTAAATCATTTCTCAGAAAATCTTCTATGTTGCCCTCAGTTGCATCGGGATGCACAATAACGCCCTCAATCATTCTGTTCAAATGGCATTCTAACCTAACATAGACGCTCAGCTCAGGAGTGTTTTCAATGTGTTAAAAGGCATTCAGTTCATTAACCACTACAATTCCTTACAGATTTTGTAGAAAACGCAGCTGATAGAGCGTGGCTAATAGTACTTTTCGCTGTCTGGGTTCCATACTCTTTACTAAAGTTTCGCAACTGAAGTAATTAAATTAACACTTTTGTCTCTATTTTCTTTCATGCTGTCGATCACTAAACTGTGTTCGTCCTCAGAAGAAATTGTTCCCACTCCAAATAAACTTGAAGTACATTCAGTCAAACACTGTCTTTCTCTTCCTTCAAATTTCCAAGAGCATTTTGTCAGTAAAACCCCCAAGTCGTTTTGCCCAGATATACCATTCAATGCGATTTGTTCATGGGGGGGGGGGGAAACTATCGAGTGTTTCGCCCAAAAACTGCCAAACATTTCACCGGAAAAACTGCCAGGTATGTTGCCAGAAAGAAAACTGCACTACTCTGTAATGATTATTACGTGGAGGCTTTGGGAAATAATTAACTTCCAGATGAACTTGGACTAAAACTAAGCACCCACTCGTTCTGCATACTTAACCCAGCAGATGTGATTGTTTGTTAATAATTAATCCCCTCCCAGATTCCCACCATACAAAATAATTAGATTATCCAGAAACGCATAAGGCAATTAAAAGCATATTCTACCGCATCATTTTTTAACCTTTATTCCTTTTATTTAGTTTATTCTTACTTGACATTATGCACATCATGGTTACTATTTTACATTTTCACATTAAACAGAATTTTATTTAGGAATTTTCAAATGTGAAAGTGTATACTTTCCAATTGAAATGTATATAGCTGTTGCATTAAACATTTAAGTTCCTTTGTAATTTCAAATGGGTGTGCGATATTTTAATTTTAATTTAAAATATTACACAGACAGAATTTTATTATTGTACATTCTTATTTGAAGGAGTAAAATTGGAAGGGTTTCATACTATTAGTCATTCAAGCTCTTTTGTTATTCAAATATGCTTGAGCATTTTTCTCATGCAGCATCAACAATAATATAGGTTTTTCAAATAAACTCGCTGCTCCTGAAATAAAAAATAATCATTCATGAAATGAGCAATTTGTTTTAATTTGAAATATAAAACAGAATTTTATATATGAATTCTTAAATAGTTTAAATTAAAACAAATTACTCAATTAATGACTGAATTTATTGAATTTCAGGAGCAGAGATGTAATATGAAAAACTATATTATTGTTGGTTGCTACATGAGAAAAATACTAATGCACATTTGAAATAAAAAAGAGCTTGAATGATAAAGAGTGCAATTCCTATGAAACCTTTTTTATTTTTAAGTAAGGTCCTTCAATTTTGATTGTAAAGTAATAATATTCTGTCTGCGTAATATTTTAAACTGAAATAAATATATATTACTCAATTTTAAATTTACAAATGAATTTAAATGATTAAGTCAATAGGTATATACCTTTCAATTGGAAAGTATATATTTAGACATTTGAAATTTCACTTGAAAAAAAATTTTTTTTAATGACGGGGCGTGTATTTCTTTAAGTGTATTTCTTTTTATAAATTTTCAAATAATACAATAAAAATGGTCTGAAATTATCAAGAAACAATATAAAAACTGAGGCTTCATTTGGGGGTTATTTCGAAAGAAGGATTCTTTCTAATTTACTGAGGAGTTTTTGTATTTTGGGAATTGTACAGTCATCAAAGGGAAATAATCCTCACCTGACTTTAATCTAAGTTTTCACCGTTTCAATATTAATTTTTTTTAATAATTTAATATTACATTTAGATTTAACATTATTAAGATTATTAAATTTAAATAATTATAATTAAAAAAGCTATTAAAATAACCATTTAGCATGAAATGTAATATTAAGTATTAAACTCGTGTGAATTATTTCCTTTGGTTGACTGTACTTGGAAGTTTTATACCTTGGGTTTCTTCCTCTTTCTGTTTTAAGAGTGAGGGTTTTGTACTTGCTGGTTTTGGTCAGATCCTACGAAATGCTCATATACATCTGAAATATTAAAAAACCTTCAATTACTAATGTTAACGACCTATTCACAATTGAAAAAAAAATTATATTTTGTTTGTGTAATATTTTAAATTAAAACAAATTCCTTATTGAATTATTGAACATCTAAATTACCTTTTAATTAATGATGGGCATAATATGTTAATCGGCAGTCGAGACATATTTTATACGCTAAGTTGCATCAAGGACAGAGCTCACTCATGTTACTCCAATTCTTAATTTTGCTTTATAATAGTTCACTAAAGTAATGCTCACTTAAAATTGATACTCTTCGAATATAGTTTACTGCATTTACTGCAAATGTGAACAATGAAAGGACCTTCTACCTTTGATTTCCTGAAGACATGAAAGAAAGAGCCATTTGAAAATTGAAACACCGCTGCAAGACACAAAGAGCCGTTTATCTACATTTTAGTTTCGTCTCAATGGTTTCGGTTTCTAGAACGTAGTTTGGACCAGAGACAAATGAAAATAAGAGACTGGCAGTGCCCTATTCATTTTGCTGAGCCCTACTGGTGCCACCGGAAGTGCAGCGATCTCCATTATGGGGATGGCAGAAACGTAAGGTGGCGTATGTTCTCAATGTTATTTCAACTGTTTTTGTAGATGACTTCGAGAGGTATTAGTAAACGTAACCTGTTTTCTGATTTTTTTAAAAAAACTTTATTGCATTAACTAACGATAACGTATACTTTTAATGACTTTCAATAGCTGATTCAATGCCTTACGAATTTTTAAAAGAGCGCCTACAACTCGCAACTCCTATCGTTATTGTAATAATGGAGGCTTAGCTAGAGACAAGTGAAAGCATAGATGAAGAAAACTGAAGAATAAGAGTTCGGCTTCCAATTTTTACGCCTAATAAGATGTATCCACTTTTTACGAAGAATGTCATCCTTTGGAAATCTATTGTGCAAATATTGTACCTGGTTATACGAGCTTGGTGCTCATTTATTGAGTGACAGTTGTTTTTTTAATGCATTCATCACAATAAAAATGTTTATCACAATACTTATCTTTATTGAAATTTCAATTAGATATTTATACTTTAAAAAATTTAACAAGCTGTGTCACAAAATTATTTTAAGAAAATAAAAAAAATGTCATTTTAATTTTTGTTTATCTGACAATAATGGAAAGTTGATAAAGTCAGAACATTTAAACTGGGAAGATATTTAAAAGTGTTTCTTACTATTGATAAACAAACCTAACATAATTTATCAAATTTCAGCTAATTGATTTTAAAATTTTAAATTAAAAGAAAATCTGGTAACCTAAAATACTTTTAAAAGGTACTCACTTTTTTTTTAAACAAAAAAAAAGGAAGAAATAATTCTCAGTTGAATAAAATAATTGGACCAGAGACGAGTGAAAGTAATTATTTTCATTTGGCGCTGATAGTAATCAGTTTATTAATCCACATATTGTAATAAACTATTAACATATTATTAATACGCATGATTACTTGTGAAATGAAATATTGGATCCTTTTAAAAAACGATTT
>JAHWFO010061072.1:61484-71943 GCA_023313115.1 Rhysida immarginata
TCGCTTGTCTGTTCTCATTTCGATCTGTATCTGTTTTTTGCTTTTTTCTTTATACTTTTTTTAAAAAGCAATTAATTTACGAAAATTCTCATTTATAAATTATAATTTTAAAGTAAATAAAATAAAATGTACAGTTCATTAATTATAATCCAAATTATTGTTGATATGTATATTTTGTTTTATTTACCTTAAATAAAGGAATTTATAAAGGAGAATTTTCGTAAATTAATTGCTTTTTAATATAAATTATAAAAAAAAAATAAACTATTTTTATTTAAATTTATGTTTAAAAATAACTTTATTTATCATCAAATAACTTTTTATCAGATGGGCCGATTTAAATGATTATTTTTTTGTTTAATAGAGCAAATTTTTCTGGTGTTTCCATAATAAATTCATCGAGATATCTTAGGTAGATATTAGAAAAAATAAATGTTTGCGATTGATTCACATGCATTGCCTACGGCGAGCAGCTGTTGCTTGCCAATCCCGTTATGGCGGCGCGAAGGCACCACTAGAGGGGAGGTCACTGCCAGTCTCTTATTTTCATTTGTCTCTGGTTTGGACCATGGATGAAGAAAACATGGATGCGACACTCTCACTCTAAATATGGACTTCCAGTGGGGTGGTTGGCGTTCGAACTACGTTGTAGAAACCGAAACCATTTAGAAGAAACTGAAATGTAGATAGACGGCTCTTTCCGTCATGAAACCGCCTTTCAATTTCCAAACAGCTCTTTCTTTTGTGTCTTCAGGGAATCCAAGGTTAGAAGTTCCGCAATAAACTACATTCGCATAGTGTCAATAGTAAGTTAATATTACTTTAGTGAGCTATTATAAAGCAAAAGTAAGAATTGGAGTAACGTGTGTGAGCTTCATCCAAGATGCAACTTAGCGTAAAAAAAATCTCGACTTCCGATTAACTTATTATTTCCATCTTTAATTAAAAGATGATTATAAAGAATCAATAATTAAACAAGCAATTTGTTTTAATTTAAAATATTACACAAATAAAATATAATAATTTTTTTCAAGGAAAAGAGTGTATTTCCAAATTGAAAAGGTTGTATGCATTATAGTCATTGAGTTTTTTTAATATTTCAGATGTAACGAAATGTCGGTATCTCGTCTATCACATCTTGGGCAAAGTAAGACTGGATCGATTAAACATTCTATAAACTAGTCGCCATGGTTGTACGAGGCGGAAATATTTGAATTAGTTGACATGTTGACAGTGAACGAAACTGTTTTTTTTATGTGTGAGCATTTTCATAGAATCAGGCCAAAACCGCTCAAGTACAAAACGCTAAGGTATGAAAGTTCCCTCTTAAAATGCAAAGACGAAAAACCCCAAGATGCGAAAATTCCAGGTACAAACCCCAAAGTACAAAATCCCCTCAGTAAAGTAGAAAGAATCCTTCTTTCAACATATCCCCCAAATGAAGCCTCAGTTTTTATATTGTATCTTGATAATTTTATATCAACTTGGTTGAATTATCTGAAATTTACAAACAGAAATATACATAAATTTTTTTGTTTTTTTTTTGGGGGGGGGGGGGACATTTTTAAAAATTTTTTCAAATGATTTTTCAAATGTCAAAATATATACTTTCCAATTGAAAGGTAAATGAACAGTCGGCTACAAAAATATCTAGCCACTTTGCAAGGTTGTTTCAATGCAAGGTGGCTACCATATATCTTCTAACAGTCGCTGGTCTCTAATAAACGCCGGGTTTCAAAATTAAGACTGCTAAGTAAATTTCTGTCTCTAATAAACGCTAATGTCTAATACACACACAGTGGATTCTCTTCCACGTGGCAATTCACGTGAGCCACTTTCAGGGTTCACGTGTACACGGGCTTGAGGGGATTCCCAACAGACTACTTTGAGTTTTGATATCATATGCACGCTGCAATTCTTCCCTTAGTTCTCAAAGTATCCTGTTCGTAAAAACTGTTTAGTGTACACTACGTCTTTCTGTTTAAAAAAGAGCAATCATATGTTGTGGCATTTAAGATGTCGTGGAAGCTATAAAATTTGATACAGAAGTAATAAGATGAGCCCTTTGTGTACCAGGTTGACCTCTGACCCCTGGATTTATGGACCAAGATGGCGGTGATCAGGGCCACGCCCACCATGCCCTCGCCTCAAACGGCGGTACACAAAACAGTACCCACGTGACCCTTTATCAGTAGAGATAAGAAGAAAAGATAAGATAAGACCAACTGGTCGCCCCCTCCACCCGCCATTTTGAGCAACGGCGGACATTTCTGTTTTTCTTATAATTTCTAATAATTTTTATGAATTATAATTCTTTATTAAATACTGATAAAAGATGAGAAAGATGAAAGATAAGAAAAAGGAAAGAAAGAAGAAGAAATGGAAAAGAAAGAAAGAAAGAGAGAAGGAAAGATAAAGAGAGAGAAAGAAGTGAGGATAGTGGAAAGACAGGAAAGAGAAAGAAGAATTATAATGAGAAGTGTTTTTTGGCGGTATGCTGCCTCTCCCTCCCACCCTGTGCTAGGTGTCGGTGGTCCTGAAACGCCTGTTATGTCACCAGAGCGTTCTGGTGGTGATAAACCAGGGGTTCCAGTCCACCTATCCTAGCAAGCGGGAAGTCGGTTGAGGCAGCCGGGGCACTCCGAGACTTGACCAGGGTGCTGGTACGTGTGCAGAAAGTGGCGGGCAGAGCTTTGGTAATCTTAACACTCTATTGAGATGCCAAGCACCACCGCTACACACAGGTGCAAACTAGTCAGGGGAGGGTTTGCAATCCATCCCTAGTTAACCGAATCACCACACCTCTTATGCCCTTGGCCATGGCATTCGAGGGGTACAGATCAGTCCCCTTCGAGGCACAAAGCGACGGCTGCCCCTGTGTGTAGCGGTGGTGCTTGGCATCTCAATGGAGTGTTACGACTACCTAAGCTCTGCCTGCCACTTTCTGCACTGGTACCAGCGCCCTGGTCTAGTCTCGGAGTGCCCTGGCTGCCTCAACCTACCGCCTCCCTGCAAGGAGTGGGTGGACCAAAACCCCTGGTATGTCACCACTAGAGCGCTCTGGTGACATAACAGGTGGTTCAGGACCACCGACACCAAGCACACGGTTGGAGGGAGAGACAGCGTACTCCAAAAGAAGAAACAACTTCGCCTTCTACTTCCCCTTTCTCTTTCCTGTCTTTCCACTGTCCTCTCTTCTTTTTGTCTCTCTCTCTTTTTCTTTCTTGCTTTCTTTCTCTCTTTCTTTCTTTCTTTTCCGTTTCTTCTTCTTTCTCTCTTTCCTTTTTCTTATCTTTTCATCTTTTTTATCTTTTTAGCAGTATTTAGTAAAGAATTATTATTCATAAAAATTATTAGAAATTATAAGAAAACAGAAATGGCAGCAGTTGCTCAAAATGGTGCGTGGAGGGGGCGACCAGCTGGTCTTATCTTATCTTTTCATCTTATCTCTATTAATGAAGGGTCACGTGGGTGCACTTTGTGTACCAACGCCTGAGGCCACCGTTTTGTGTACCACCGCCATCTTGATACATAAATCCAGGGGTCAAAGGTCAACCTGGTACACAAAGGGCTGGTCTTACTACTCACAGATGGCTAAATAAATATCCATGGATGTGACACTCTCGCTCTAAACATGAACTTCCAGTTGGGTGGTTGGCCTCCGAACTATGTTCTAGAAAACGAAACCATTGAGACGAAACTAAAATGTAGATAAACAGCTCTTTCCGTCATGCAATGGTCTTTCAATTTTCAAACAGCTTTTTCTTTCATGTCTTCAGGGAATCAAAGGTAGAAGTTCCGCAATAACTGTTTACGTCATTAACTACATTTGCTTAGTATCAATATTAAGTTAATATTACTTTATTGACCTATTATAAAGCAATATTAAGATTTGGGAGTAACATATGTGAGCTTCGTCCAAGATGCAACTTAGCATAAAAAATATCTCGATTTCTGATTTCCATATTATTTCCATCATTAATGAAAAGGTGATAATAAAGATTCAATAATTCAATAAGCTATTTGTTTTAATTTAAAATATTACACAAACAAAATATAATTATTTTACTTTCAAATGTTAAAGAGTGTATTTCCAAATTGAAAAGATTGCAAGCATTAGTCATTGAGTTGTTTTAATATTTCAGATGTGTGTGAGCATTTCAAAGGATCCGGGCAAAACCCGCAAGTACAAAACCCTAAAGTATGAAAGTTCAGTCTTAACATGCAAAGAGGAAAATACCCAAGATATGAAAGTTCCAGGTACAATACCCAATGTACAAAATCTCCTCAGTAAAGTAGAAAGAATCCTTCTTTCGACATAACCCGCAAATAAAGGCTCATTATTTGAATAGTTTGTTATCCCTTTTAATTGAACTATCTGGAAATTTAAAAATAGAAATATACATAAATTTTTTTTGTTTTTTTAAGGGGGGCATTTCTAACATTATTTTTCAAATGAGGAATCTTCTAATGTCAAAATATATAATTTCCAATTGAACGGTATATATACTATACCGATCACGAAATCTTCCCCACCTCAGTAATGCGCTATAGGAAATGTTGATTGATTGCTCACTCCTAGAACTTGTTCAGTTGTCTGCATTGTAAGATTTGGAAAACAATAGCTTCTGTACAAATCGAAAGGATAACGAATTTAAAGTCAAGTTTTATATAGTGTATTCACTTTTTTTGCTTCGTAGAGAATTGTAAGAAATCTAATTCATAAGGTTGTAGAGAGTTTCCAATTGTCCATGTCCCAAAAACCAAGGTGCTAGCATACATAAAAACACCTCTTTGTTAAAATGAGTGACAATGTCGCTCCCTTATCGGCATGTGGATTTAAATCTATCATTTTCCAAATGATTTTTTTAACATACTGTTATTTATACAATCGATTTCAAGTTGTATTAATTTCGAAATTTGTTTTATGATGTAACCTCATTGAAGAAAGTTTTCAGTCACCAGAATATTCACCAAACACACTTTTACAAAGTGTCTCCGACTTTTCGTAGTGGCACCCTCCTCCGTATCTCAAAAATAAATTAATCTGTTTCTAGATACATCAGAGCTTTAGCTATTAGAGGAATATAACAGCAAGAGTTAAACAATCATTCTTTCTGTGCAAGTGAGGTGTGATATATTTCGTGATCGGTACTGTACTTATTGCATTAATCATTTAAATTCTATTGTAATTTCAAAAGTGAGTGGAATATATTAATTTTAATTGAAATTATTTCACAGACAGAATTTTATTATTTTACAATCAAATTTTAAAGAGCATACTTCAAAATTGAAATGGTTTCATAGCAATTACACTGCTTAGTCATTCAAGCTCTTTTTGTTATTTCAAATGTGCTTGAGCATTTTTCTCATACAGCCAGCAACAATAATATAGTTTTTCATATTAGCTATCTGTTCCTAAAATTGAATAAATTCAGTCAATTAATGAGCAATTTGTTTTAATTTAAACCATTTAAGAATTCATGAATAAAATTCTGTTTAATATTTTAAATTAAAACAAATTGCTAATTACATGATTAGCCGGGTACTGACTGAGCAAGCAGCCTCGCGAAGCAACCTCGGACTTATGCCTCGCCACACATGCCACGCGAGGCAGCCTCAGTTTCAAAGAAAATTGCACAAACGGTTGCCTCGCGAGGCAAGTGCGAGCCACAAACCGGCCGAGCATTTTTTTTACTCTCAGTTCAGACCACACATACGGATAGCTGTTGCAGCTTCTGCGTTTATATTAGTTTATCTTGTAAAGAAAAAGAAGAAAAAATCTAAGTATTTTTGGGTGAGAAAAAACTATCAATACACATTACAACTTGGGAACAAATTATTCGAAGAATTGTTTTGATGAAGAAAAACAATTTTACACGGATGTCTGAGACTGAATTTGAAACACTTAGCTAAGTTGTAAATGCCAGAATATAAAGAATGACATGAATTTCCTGGCTTAAACTTCGCCATGCGTCTCGCCTTAGCCCTCTATTTGTATATTCTACGCATTGTGAATCCCAAAGTCTATTAAAAGAACCACATAAACATTGAGTTTAAAAACCTTCTCTTTCTCCATAGCGCGAGCGAGCGAGGCAAGATAGAATCGTCTTGAGTGCGCGCGAGTTATTCGTTCTAGGGCGCATTTCAGCATCGACGAAACCCGACTCAGAATGGCTCGGGCGAGGTAGCACGTGTGTTTTCCTCGCACGAGGCATGTCCTGATTGGCTAGTGAATTTTTTGAATTTCAGGAGCAGAGAGTTAATGTGAAAAAAAATATATTCCTAATATGCTCAACAATACTTGAATAATAAAAGAGCTTGAATGACTAACGCTATGAAACCTTTCCAATTTTAAATATGCTCCTTCAAATTTGAATGTGATATAATAAAATTTTGTTTTTGTAATATTCGAAATAACAATAACTATATCACGCTCACATTTAAAATTAAACGGAAATTAAAGGTTTAATGAATATGTTTAATGAAAAGTATACATTTTCAAATGTGAAGTGAGATTTTTGAACTACCAAAATTTTTTGGCTAAATTATTATTGTGGAAAATTAGGTTTGTCAATGAAGAATTTAGTTCCGAAAGACTAACAGAATTTGCTTTGCAAATATCGTTAAGAAACACTTACGTGTTTTTGCTTGATAAATATACATGTATGCTATTTTATTGAACTGTTTGAAAATAGCATAAAACAAGTCAGGCAATCGAAATGCCCAGGACCGACAGGAATTTAAAAAAATCGAGAAGGAAAAGTAAAGCATTTGATATCTAAAGGAGCCTTTCATTGTTATGAATTAGATGAGGTTGCAAAGGAAGCCTCTGGTTGCTAAGAAAGGCGTACTTCTAAAGGAAACGTATATATCAAACTAAATGAAACATTCTAAAAAGTTAAATGTAAAACGTAGCATTTCTCTATAGATTAGAACGTATATGAATCCTTTAATTTGTTAGCATTCCTATTTAATAATCTTTCTTCAAAAACAATTGCCAACGCTTTTCTACGTATGCATATATCATTGAAGAGATAAGTAGCTACCAGCTAATGTTAAAATTTGCCTAGCACAAACTAACTATTGATAATATAAGGCATAAATAGTTTCATGCCACATCTTAGCACAGAAAGTTTAGAATAGTTTCATAATGGTATCATTAAAACACGAATCATGGAACCAAATTCAATTATCATTACTTTTACGTTATATTCATTCATGACACGTCATTGCAAGTTGTTTGATATATATTACATGCCATATTATATCATTGAAAGTTCTATTGAACCATAATTATTACAGGAAATCAGATGCCTTTAAATCAATTAAGACTATCATTAATTTAACGTTATAATAATTCATGGCACATCATTCTAAGTCGTTTGATATATTACATGCCATATTTTAGCATTTAAAGTTCCAATGAACCATAATGGGTCCACGAAAAGCAGGTCCCTTTGAACCAATTTTGACTATCATTCATTTTGCGTGATATTCATTAATGGCACATCATTCCAAGTCGTTTGATTTATTACATGCCAGATCTTAGCACTGAAAGTTACGATGAACCATAATGGGTCCACGAAAAGCAGGTACTTTTGTACCGATTTTGAATAATAATAATTTTAAGTTATATGCATTCATGGCACATAATTCCTGGTCGTTTTATACATTACAGGCCATATTTTAGCATTGAAAGTTCCAATGAACCATAATGGTCCCATGAAAAGCAGGTACTTTTGAACCAATTTTGACTATCATTCATTTTACGTGATATTGAAGCATGACACATCATTCAAAGTTTTTTTTATATATTACATACCAAATCTGAGCTTTTAAAGTTTCCCCTGAACCATACCATTGAACCAATTTCGATCATCATTAATTTTACGTTAATATTCAATCATGACGTTATTTCAAGCTGTTTGATATAATACATGCCATATCTTAGCACTGAAAGTTTTCAATGGACCATAATTGTACCACTGAACCATATACCCTTGAACTAGTTCTGACTGTTATTGACCATCAAGGAAGGCGATCACGTGTCTTCACTTAATTCAGAAGCCTTTTCTCTGCTTTAACTATAGAATCTTAAAGGGAGAACAGCATTTGGCAATGCACAGGGCATTTATACCTGGAATTGTATAGTGAAAAACCTGTTCCCCTAAATTACTTTTGACCTTTTGAACTGGAAGTAGTTCACCATTTTTTTCCACCAACGAACTCAGTCTTCCGATTTTCCTAAGTTGTCGAATTGCGAAAACGGAAGTCGAAAATATTTCGGTAGCGTTCGAAAGCTAGCGCACCAACGAACAGACAGACAGACGGACGGACAGACAGACCAACGGACGGACGCACATTGTGAAAAAATAAGTACCTATCGGTCCTAACAATCTGATAAGTTAAATGGAGAAAGTAGCATTTCTCTATAGATTAGAACATATACGAATCCTATGATTTGTTAGCATTCCTATTTAATAATCTTTCTTCAAAAACTATTGCCAACGCTTTTCTGCGTAAGCATATATCATTGAAGGGATAAGTAGCTACCAGCTAATGTTAAAATTTGCCTAACACAAACTAACTATTGATAATATAAGGCATAAATAGTTTCATGCCACATCTTAGCAGAGAAAGTTTCCAATAGTTTCATAATGGTATCATTAAAACACGAATCATGTAACCAATTTCAATTATCATTATTTTACGTTATATTCATTGATGATACGTCATTGCAAGTTGTTGGATATATAGTACATGCCATATTTTCTCATTGTAAGTTCTATTGAACCATAATTGTTCCAGGAAACCAGGTGCCTTTGAACCAATTTCGACAATCATTAATTTTACGTTATGTTCATTCATGGCACATCATTCCAAGTCGTTTGATATATTACATGCCATATTTTAGCATTGAAACTACCAATGAACCATAATGGGTCCACGAAAAGCAGGTGCCTTTGAACCGATTTCAACTAACATTATTTTACATTATTTTCATTCATCGCACATCATTCCAAGTCGTTTGATTTATTACATGCCATATTTTAGCTTTGAAAGTTCCAATGAAAAATAATGGTTCCTGTAAATCCAGGTTCCTTTGAACCAATTTCGACTATCATTAATTTTTCATTTTATTCATTCATAACACATCATTCCAAGGCTTTTGATATATTACATGTCATATTTTAGCATTCATAGTTCCAATGAACCATGACGGTTCCACTAAACCAGTTGCCCTTGAACCAATTTCGACTATCATTAATCTTTACGTTATATTCATGCATGATACATCCTTCCAAGTTGTTTGATATATTACATGCCAAATCTGAGCTTTGAAAGTTTCCCCTGAACCATGCTGGTTCCATGAAACCAGATACCATTGAACCTATTTCGACTATCATTAATTTTACGTTAATATTCAATCATGACATGTTATTTCTAGCTGTTTGATATAATACATGCCATATCTTAGCATTGCAAGTTTCCAATGGACCATAATTGTACCACTTAACCATATTCCCTTGAATCAGTTCTGACTGATATTGACCATCAAGGAAGACGATTACGTGCCTTCACTTAATTCACAAGCTTTTCTCTGCTTTAGCTATAAAATCTTAAAGGGAGAACAGCATTTGACAATGCACAGGCCATTTATACATGGAATTGTATAGTGAAAAACGTGGTCCCCTATAGTATTTTTGACCTTTTGAACTTGAAGTAGTTCACCGATTTTTTCTACCAACGAATTCATTCTTCCGATTTCCGTAAGTTGTCGAATTAAGAAAACGGAAGTCGAAAATTCGGAAGCGTTCGAAAGCTAGACCACCTACAGACAGACGGACGGACGCACAGTGTGAAAACATAAGTACCTATCAGTCCTAATAAAGTTTATTACTCATTTAATTTTATTGCAGATGTTAAGAAAATGTCGCTGCTATTTTACTTACATATTCCTACATTAAAGAGAGAGATCAATTTTTTTTGAATGGTGTTTGTTCTCTTTTTTTACGATCTACCTATAGTCTTTTAATCTTGTTTGTTGTTCTGTTAAAAGATTGTTTTTCCATAAGTCATTTCTTTCATACAGACACAATGTAAAATAACTGCTATATTATGTAGGTTAAAAAATACCCTATTAGCTGTATATATGCTTATTAATTTTTCTTAATAAAGTAGAATTCTTATCATTATTTGTGTAGTAGTGTGTGCTTGTTTCTAAACATAGAATTTCAGCAAAACTTGACTTGGCATGGATTGCGAAATAAAATTTAATTTCTAATCCATTATCTTTTAACTTTAACAAAACAATAATAATCTTGTGCTGAATAATATACTGGTAAAATAATAATTATATAAAATAGTAAAAAATAACCAGAAAAAGAAATAAATAAACTATAAAACTTAAAAATAAATAAATTATTAAAATATAAAAATAAATAAATTATTAAAA
>JAHWFO010061072.1:72343-93376 GCA_023313115.1 Rhysida immarginata
AATAAAGATTTATTTTAGTCTTGACAAGAGGCGAGAAGAAACATAAAAAAATATAAAAATATTAAATAACCCAGATACAGAGAGGAAGGCAGCCCGCAGAACAGGTTTATGCATTGAATTATGGATAACAGTTCGGACGCCAACCACGTCGAGATTTGCTATCGCTTAGCTCATTTTCAAAAGCATTGAAATTGAGTGTCGCATCCATGACTTCTTCATCCATGGTTCGAACCACGTTCTAGAAACCGAAACCATTGAGATGAAACTAAAACGTAGATAAGCGGCTCCTGCCCATGGATGAAGAAGACATGAATGCGACACACTGTTTCAATGCTTCTGGAAATGAGCCAAGCGACAGCAACGCTCGTCGTGGTTGCCATCCTAACTATTACATATAATTCAACGCACAAGCCATTCTCTGCGAACAGCCTACCTCACTGTTATCTGGGATATTTTTACAAGATTTTTATTTACTTCTCGTGTCTTGTTAAGACTAAAATAAACCTTTATTCACTTGTATATTATTTTATCGATCAAAGTGAATAAAGATTTATTTTGACAACAAAAATAAAATCTTGTGGTAAATTAAATAAATAGATACCGGGTGGCATGTTTGTAGAACATACATTGACTGGGCAACAGGGGATGAAGCTATGCCGGCAAGCGCACCGCATCACGTAAAAGTGGAGCGTCTCTTATTGAAAGCTTTCAAACAATTGTAATCATATAAAATGTCCGCCTACTGCATTAAAAATATTTTCAGTTCCAAACATGTTTTCGATAATACAAAAATTGACTAATATCTGATTGTTAATAAATATTTTAGATAATCTTTAAAATAAAACGAAATATAATTATAAAAATAAAATATGATATTAACAACTAAAATACCTAATAATATACAAGAATGAAAAATAAATGACCTAAATCAAAAATTAAACATTGACTTTAATTAAAATTATATATAGGTTTAATCATTTTAGTTTAATTAGAATATATTACGATCAAAAATTTAGTTTGAATTTTGTTTAACATCCGGTTTTTTTATTAGAGTATTTTGGTTAAAATTTAAAATTAAAAATTTTGTTTATAAGGACTTTGTTCCTGATGTCTCCTTTTGAAATATACTGAAAAATCCTTCAAGGATTTCACTGCCCTTCTCAGTATCACTTTTGGTCCTTATACTGAACTGAAAAGAAGCTAAACTGCAACCAACGCCAACTTTAGCCTAACTGCTATTGGTTGAAGCGAAGCCGACGCGATCTAAACTGTTTGATCGCGTCGGCTTCGGTTGAAGGCGATTAACGCTTTCCACAGAATGTAATGAATGCGCAACGTGAGGTAGTGTTGACATTTGGTGGTTGACTTTTTATTGGGTTAAAATAAGAGGGAAAAACTTAGTGGGGGAAAAAACCCACGAATGCGGAGTTTGCATGCAGTGCGATCCTGTTAAGATGGCTGAAACTATGGTTTCGATTTGCTACAGTGGTTGGAATAGTTTATGCACTTTCGCATCATATTTAGAGTGTGGGCTCGTTGCTAGACGATGAAACTTTTTTTGGTATTATTTCGCATGAAATGCCTGGCCAATAGTAGTTAGGCAAAAGTTGTGGATAGTTGCACTATAGCTTGTTTACGCTTACTATTATGCTTGATATAATGGCCTGTGGCGTGTTGGAATCATGGAAGGAATATTTTACAGAAATTAAAGGAACTGTCCTAAAATATAATGAAGATGATGACGAAGTTGTTCTTCGTGCAGCAATCTTCAGTGAAGATGATTGGAACAATTGGTTTGGAAGTTTTCAATTGAGTTCTTCAACGTTTTGGGCAGTAAGAGCCACCTACTTCTTGCAAGAAATTTGCGTTTAGAAAAGACTACGTTTGTCGACACAGCGGTCACAACAAATCTACTACGAAGGGTAAAAACACAGAATGTAAGGCTAAACTGTCTGTGCGAATCTCTTTCGTAAACCGAAACACCAGAGCTAAAGACAATTATACGAAGGTGAGCTGTTTTAAGTTATTTTAATAAAGTGGCTTATGTATGTGTATTTTTATATAGCAGTCGTGGCTTATTTATGAATATAATTATATTTGAGTTTTAATTAATCAACTTAAGTTTATCTTCTTTTAACAAACATATTAAGTGTCACCTGTTTTTAGGAAAATATTAATTTGAGTTTAATAAATCAGATAGGAATTATTTATGTAAATTAGTTTAACCCTTTGCTTGTGTTCATATGTACTACTTTCAAATTTTAGCAATATTTATTGTCGGCTGAAACAAGCTTATTGTATTTTTATTTAATTTTAAAATGTTTGCGTTGCAATTTTGTGTTTAATCCTCGCAACCGTTTTTTCATTCACTTCGTCCACAGCTACAATTCATCAAGAATCCAATGCATGTACGTAAGCCACTTCGTTTATAAAATGTCCAATACGCTCTACATAATATAAACATGTGTTGATGACATAATTATAAAATATTTGTTTGTTTTCTTTTATAGATTGGTATGCCTGCAGTGATAAGGATTTTAAATCAACATAATCATACCATTCATACTGCAGAGGCTCTCTCTCATGTGCCACCAACTTTAGAAACGAAAAACAAGTTCGAAGACTATTTTAATGCGGGAATGGGCGTTGCTGAAGCACTGATGGCTCATTATGATTACCTCACGCTTGCAGAAGGTGCTACAGAAAAAACATTGGCAAATTCTTCGCTCAATCCGAAGTCGACAACTGTTAGATGGTGGTATGATAATTGGCGTAAGCTTCACCTAGGTCCTAGATCAGGAGATATTTTTGAGGTATCTGAAAAGTATCAGATTTTGTGAATAATATTTACTTTATGTATTACAAATCCATATTGTTTATACAAACCTCGTATTTTCAGGTTCTAAAAGAAAAGATTAAAATATACGAAGAAAATGGAGTCAAAGTGATTTTTGAAAAAAACCCTATCGCTATTGTGATAATAACTCCAGTTATTATGCGTGCTCACAATCTTCCGCTTTCGAGTAAATTTATATTTATGGACAGCACAGCTTCCTGTGATGCTGAAAACCATGCAATCACCTTTCTTTTAACGCCATGTGCTGCTGGTGCTGTTCCTTTGGCAGTGTTTCTGACATCTGGTCAACGTGCAGTTGACTATGAAACAGGGTTTAGATTGTTGGAGAAAGCCCTTGGAAGTAGGCTATTCGGAGGGCAGAGATATCCAAATGTTTTCTTATGTGATGAAAGTGAAGCTGAGAAAAACGCTATTCAATCTTGTTTCCCTCAGAGTAAGTGTATGCTGTGCATATTTCATGTAGCTCAGGCTGTTTGGCGATGGCTTTGGGATTCTAAGCATGCCATTGAAAAAGATGATCGAAAAATCTTGATGCAAGAATTCCAAGCCATTCTGAGAAGCGTATGTACAGAGGAAGCGGACGATCAATATCGAGTAGCCTCAAATTCACAAACGGCAAAAAAATATAAACTTTGGGTAAAATATTTAGAAAATTATTGGCAGTTTTGACATCGATAGTGTTTAGCTTGGCGTGGTGCAGAAATGTATGGCAACCACACAAACAATTATGCCGAAATTACTGTTCGTTTATATAAAGATATAGTATTGTCTAGAAGCAAGGCTTACAATCTGATTGCGCTTGTAGACTTTACTTGCACAATCATGGAGCAATATTACATCCGCAGATTACGTCTCTCTGCAAATGGAAGAGTTCCTGCTCCTCGCCTTCTTTTCGAAACCCAATTAAAACAAGCAAAATACTTGTCAGAGAAAGCTAAAATCATTCAGGTAAGTTTTAATTTTAGTTTTAGGCTTTTTTTCGGATACCACAACCAAGAGATTATTAGGCATCTCACATATTAAAATATGAAATTGTTTATTTTTTTCAGGTAACGGAATCTAGTTTTACAGTGCCTAGCGAAGATGGAGATTGGCTATATGATGTCGATATTAGTACAGGAACATGTACATGTTCGGCTGGGAGACATGGAAAATTTTGCAAACATCAAGCCGGAATCTTGAAACATTTCTCTTTAGTAAGCCCAAATGCACCAGGAATTAGTTCTGAAGATAAACATCGTATGGCAGTGCTAGCTTTAGGAGATGCTGCTGAATCTTTATCATTTTACTTGCCGCTGAGACCTGAATATTCATCACTGATCCCACAGCTACCGATATTTGAAAAGCCTATTTCTCCTGACTGTGACAGTGAACGTTCTGAAGCAGAACACAGTCCAGCATCAACAACGAAGGAAGCTTAAAGCGATGAATTGAACAATAACAAAGAAATAGACTCCGTCGATAAAAAAGTTGACAGCTTTCTGTCATTGTTTAGAGAAAGGCATTCTAAGTTTGGTTCATCAGTGACTTCAATAGAAAAAACCTTAAAAAAACTTGAACGTGTCCAAAATTCAAGTCAATGGGAAACTTTTCTTGCTACTCAGGAATGTACAGTAAGAACCGCACATCGTGGAAGTATTCATGTGCAACCTACCAGTTTGAGCCGTAGAAGACCTGGCATCACACGAGGTGCAAAGCGTTTGCCAGGTGGAAGACCTCCAACGGGAGAAATTCAGTAGCGAAGAAAGAGGCCAAGAAATTTGATAAAAGCCATATTAATAAATCAACCGAACGCCAAGCCACATGGTAAAGGACATTAGCTATATAGTACATTATACTGGCTCTTTTATGCAAATAAAATTGTAAATTCTCATTCAAATTTTTAACATTTTTTGTTTGTTCATTGAAATAGTTGAAAGCTTTTCCAATTGTGCTTTCATTTTAACTAATTAAAAATATAAAACGGTGATTTTTATAACAATTTATAGTTAATACTCTATGTAATATTTATCTTTAACAAAGTCCCCAAAACTTAAAAAAAAATAACAGATAAATTTTATTTTTTCATTTTAAAGATTATCTAAATAATTGAATAACAATCAGATATTAGTCAATTTAGTATTATCGAAAAGATGTTTCGAAAACTAAAAATATTTTTAATGCAATAGGCGGACATTAAAAGAAAATTTTCTTAATGCTCAAAATGCTGGTGATTTTTTTAGTAATGTTTACAAATGTTTATTTGTTTTTAAAATAATTGAATAATAGTACAATTTGTTTGAAATAATATCTTACTATTTTAAACGTACATTATTTTATATTAAAAATTATTTATATTCGTATTTAAATTTACATACCCATATGCGAAACAATAATAAATATTTTGCATGATTACAATTGTTTGAAAGCTTTCAATAAGAGACGCTCCACTTTTACGTGATGCGGTGCACTTGCCGGCATAGCTTCATCCCCTGTTGCCCAGTCAATGTATGTTCTACAAACATGCTACCGGGTGGGCAAGAAATAACGTGAGGTGTTCAGAGCTCGCTAGCGGGAATTCTATTAGGCCAAATGCAGCACATTTTGATGTATATACTTAATGGAACATGCAGTATCGATTTCTGCAAAAAAATAGTACCAAATGTCACCATAGGGGGAGCTTATTTCAAGAAAACAATGAATACATTTGCATAAGCGCGTTCCGTGTTGAGCAATCATGACAGTAAAAGGCAAGGCTGAGGATTTCCCATCATTCACGAACCAATGGCCTGATGATGACGCTTACTCTGCCTGACTGGGCGTTATTAGTCAAGTTGTTTTATCAGTAGAGCGACAATGCAAGTGCTGCCCTTCGCGTATTCCGGCGACTGAAAACGTTACAGAAGAGGACCGATGAGCATAACTAACATACGGAAAATGATTGAACGATTTGAATCTACCGGAACTCTAGGAGTGCAACCAAGCCGGTAGATCAGGCAGCAACACGTTGAAGAAGTTGCAACTGCTGTTGTAGAAGAGGAGATGACTACTGTGCAGGGTACAAGCAGTGCACACGCAATAGCACGCCAAACAGATATCCCATATTCGATGGTGAGGAAAATATTGCATAAGACATTGACATTTTATCCCTATAAACTCACACCTGTTCAACAATTGCTTCCTGGAGATGAACGTACCCGAACTTACTTTTCGTTGAGATTTTTAGCACATATAGAGTAGATGATGCATGGCCATGGCAAATTTTATCGAGTGATGAGGCACATTTTTATCGAACGGTGATATCAATACCCACATCTGCCGTATTTGGGCTGCATCAAATTCACAAGCGTGTCTGCCACCTCCTATGCATTCACTGAAACTAAGAGTATGGTGCGGCTTTACTGCTTCTTTCATCATCGTCCCGTACTTTTTTGAAGAAATCCGTCCCCGTGGACCGGTGACTTGTTCCGTCAATTCTGTCAGGTATGTCGATATGCTTGAGAATTTTGTGATACCACGATTGCAGGAAAAGGGTTTTCTGGATTCTACCGTTTTTATGCAGGATGGTGCACCACCGCACATCGGACGTCAGGTGCAGCAGATCTTGCGAGAACATTTTTCAGACAACAGAATAATTAGTCGTGCATTTCCCATGGTATGGCCACCCAGATCGCCTGATCTCAACCCTTGTGATTTTTGGTTATGGGGATATTTGAAAAGCCTTGTGTATCAAGCACATATTCCTGACCTCTCAACTATAAAGGATCAAATAACGTTACATATCAGACTAATTAATGCAGATATGCTGCGAGCTGCCATAGAAAATGTCGTGTACCGCATGCAGCTATTGGAACAGCACACTGGTGATCATATTGAAACACGTTTGTAATTAAAAATAGAACATTGTTTATTGTTGTTACTAAAGTTGGTTTGTACGGTATTTGAACATTTGACAGTTAGGTATTCATTGTTTTCTTGAAATTAGCGCCCCCTATGGCGTCTTTTGGTAGTATTTTTTTTCAGAAATCGAAACTGCATGTTCCTCTAAGTTTATACACCAAAAGATACTGCATTTGGGCTAATAGAATTCCCGCTATCGAGCTCTGAACACCTCACGTTATTTCTTGCCCACCCGGTAAAAACACATGCTCGACTTGTTCGATAAAAAAATAAGTACTTTTGATAACTTCGCTTAAAACAGCAACCGGTTAATGTGGCCACTTAGGCATGGTCCTGTGGTTGCCATATTAGGCGGCGACCACTGTATATACTTGTAGTAACAGTCAACATACCAGATTTGCAGATGCCGTTCCTCATAGAGACCACACCGCCTCCACTGTTGCAAAAGCACTTGTTACATGCATTTTTAATAAGTATTGCATCCCCATTGAACTTCTAACAGATAGAGGATCGATTTACACCTCCGAGTCGATGAAAGAAGTGTGTCAGACGCTAGGAGTGAAAAGATAGTTCAAAACAGCATACTATCCCGCTAGAAACGGAAAATTCGAAAGATTAAACAAAAGCAATATTGATATGATAAGGCATTACGTAAGCAAGGACCAACGTAATTGGCCAGAATAGCTAAGTTGCATCATCTTCGCATACAACTTCACCCCCCACTCAACTCTAGGAGAGCGTCCGTTTCTACTCGTTTATGGACAGGAGCAGACATTGCTATTTGATGTGATAACAGCACCTCGTAAACCATGCTATGGGCTTGACAACAAGTATCAACAGGAAAGGGAAGCAAGAATCAAAGATGCATTCAGAATGTTCGAAAAGGTTCGGGAAGAACAGGAAGTAAAAAGAAAGGAATGCCACGATAAGATACATAAGCCTTACACATGTAAGATCGGATATTTTGTGTATTTGAATATACTTCAGATTAAAAAGTGGCTCATAGAAAACCTCCATCTGACTTATGAAGGTCCATATGAAATCACAGACCAGTATTTTCCAGTGAATTTTGTTATTAAAAATATGCAAACAGGGAAAAGGAAGTTGGTGCATGCCAACTGTCTGAAGCCTAGAATTGGAGACGTATATTCAGAAGAGTTAGATGTGTTCGAAATCCACCCGAGGACAGACTGGAAACACCCGTCCCAACAACCAATCCAGAAAAAGAGGTACTTATGCCGCCAGTCGTGATACAGAGAGAAGAGAAAATACCACAGCTTCAAGTTCCCGCCGCAAATGAAGAAAGAAGAGAAGCAAATGAACCGCGACATGGATACGCATTAAGAAGTCGTGGAAGCGTAGAAGATATTCCTTGGATGCTTCCGTCCACTCAAGGCAGCAGAACAGTGCAAGAATTGAATCAGCAAAATGCTTCTGAGTTTCCGTACATGTGGCACGAGCTGAAGAACAGCCAGAGCCAGATAGAGCTCCAGAAGTGACTGTAGTGGAAAAAGCACATGAAACATCTAAAATCACTGGGACTGTTAAATCACTGATAAACAACGACGCTATGATGAAATTCTTCAATGTGATGGAAGGTTTCATGCAAGCCTAGTGATTGATAGTATAAGCAGTACTGCGAGATTTATGGGTCCCAGTAGGTAAAATTTAGCGTTTGCATCGGCTAGATATTCCATTGTATTGAAAGAGGCAATTTTGGTTCCTGATTTTCTCGAATCAATTAACAATTTTAAGACAAACCCTAAATCTTACTTTAATTAAGAAATGTACCTGCATTATGAGCTAAAGAGAAGCTCATTCGTTGAAATAGGCAAATTAGATGTTTTCTTTCTTAGTGAGTGACCCTATTTCATCTAATTTCTGATCACATGGTTACCTTTCATATTGTCATTGACTGACAGTTAGTAATATTACTTAATTCCAGTAGAACATTGGTACAAAGAAAGTACGATTTTTAAGAAATCTTGGCAATTGTAAAATTATTAGTCTCATTATTATGTGATTAAATATCCGTAATCCAGTAAAACTAAGCTGCTAGAATTTCTTATAAGTAAGATGTGTCGCTGTAGTGAGAGGGATTCCTTTTCCACCCACCCCCCCTCAAACTCGTATACCCAAGAACCAAAGACGACTCGCAGACAAAGCTCTAGTGTTACACTTGAATATTGCTTATATCACTATTATTATTAGAAACCTAAGCAAACACAGTATAATTCATATTTTAATTAAGAATATTGAATTGGTTGTGACCATGATATGAAATTGCTCAATTTAAACCAAACAATCTGAATTTAAAAATAAAAACAAACTCTATCCGCATTTACAAATATGAACGTCAATGTTGATAAAAAATATGATATAGATTATTACACAAATTGTTACATTCACATCTTGAAACTGGCCAAGACTGGAAATTAATTAGCTCATTAGAGATGTCAATTCCATTGGGAGAAACCGCCTAAGAAGGGATTTCGATCCGATCAGCTGAGTAACCTGATAATTCAATAGATGACGTCACCACCCCCGCATTCGTCGGAATCCGGTTACCTTGGTGAACACGGAGAGGGAAAAAGACATCTGACCGTGAAAGTAACGCGGAAGTGAGAGTGACGCAGGACGTTATTAATAAATAGACCAGGTATCAATTTTTTTGCCATGTCGAAGATTTCGATAAAATAGAGGATTATTGTGACATTCCATTATCTTTAAAACGTGTAAATAGGTTATTGCAAGTATTACTGATTATGTCATATGTTATAATTTAAATTTTCAAATCATTTCGATAATTGATATTAAAATAGTGAACAATTTGAGGTGAACTCATGGTAGGATTCAGATTTTGTGAAACTCTAATTTTTGAGTGTTTTAAAAGATTAACATTATACAGACATTGATGAGTGCATGAACAGTGGACTAAGATGTTTTGGACGAATCGGATGGCGATTCTTGCGTTTTTTTATTATTTACTATATCATTACCATTATTGGGATATTGGGAACTAAAGATATATAATCCTTTTTACTTTAATTGCTTTAAGGTTTTCTTAATATTATCATATACTTTAGGACGATTTCGTAGTTTTATTCAAGACAATATATATATAAATACGGGTGGGCAAGAAATAACATGAGGTGTTCAGAGCTCGCTAGCACGAATTCTATTAGGCCAAATGCAGTACATTTTGGTGTATATACTTAGTGGACCATGCAGTTTCGATTTCTGCAAAAAAAAAAGTACCAAAAGTCGCCATGAAAAGGGTCGCTTATTTCAAGAAAACAATGAATACATTTGCATAAGCGCGTTCCGTGTTGAGCAATCATGACAATAAAAGGCAAGGCTGAGGATTTCCCATCATTCATGAACGAATGGCCTGACGGTGACCCTTACTCTGCCTGACCGGGCGTTATTAGTCAAATTGTTTTATCAGAAGAGCGACAATGCAAGTGCTGCCCTTCGTGAATTCCGGCGACTGAAAACGTTACAGAAGATGACCGATGAGCATAACTAACTTACGGAAAATGATTGAACTATGTGAATCTACCGGAACTCTAGGAGTGCAACCAAGCTGCAAACGAATCAGGCAGCAACACGTTGAAGAAGTTGCAGCTGCTGTTGTGGAACAGGAGATGACTACTGTGCAGGCTACCAGCAGTGCACACGCAATAGCACGCCAAACAGATATCCCATATTCGATGGTGAGGAAAATATTGCATAAGACATTGACATTTTATCCCTATAAACTCACACCTGTTCAACAATTGCTTCCTGGAGATGAACGTACCCGAACTGACTTTTCGTTGAGATTTTTAGCCCGTATGGAAGTGGATGATGCATGGCCATGGCAAATTTTATGGAGTGATGAGGCACATTTTTATTTGAATGGTGATATCAATACCCACAACTGCCGTATTTGGGCTGCATCAAATCCAGAAGTGTGCCTGCCAACTCCTATGCATTCACCGAAACTAACAGTATGGTGCGGCTTTACTGCTTCTTTCATCATCGGCCCGTACTTTTTTGAAGAAATCCGTCCCTGTGGACCGGTGTCTTGTTCCGTCAATTCTGCCAGGTATTCCGATATGCTTGAGAATTTTTTGATACCACGATTGCAGGAAAAGGGTTGTCTGGATTCTACCATTTTTATGCAGGACGGTGCACCACCGCACATCGGACGTCAGGTGCAGCAGATCTTGCGAGAACATTTTTCAGATAACAGAATAATTAGTCTTGCATTTCCCATGGTATGGCCACCCAGGTCGCCCGATCTCAACCCTTGTAATTTTTGGTTATGGGGATATTTGAAAAGCCTTGTGTATCAAGCACATGTTCCTGACCTCTCAACCTTAAAGGATCAAATAACGTTACATATCAGACTAATTAATGCAGATATGCTGCGAGCTGCCGTAGAAAATGTCGTGTACCGCATGCAGCTATTGGAACAGCCCACTGGTGGTCATATTGAAACACATTTGTAATTAAAAATAAAACATTGTTTATTGTTGTTACTAAAGTTGGTTTGTACGGTATTTGTTCATTTGACAATTAGATATTCATTGTTTTCTTGAAATAAGCGCCCCCTATGACGATTTTTGGTACTATTTTTTTTTTCTGCAGAAATCGAAACTACATGTTCCACTAAGTGTATACACCAAAATGTTCTATTTGGCCTAATAGAATTTCTGCTAGCGAGCTCTGAACACCTCACGTTATTTCTTGCCCACCCGGTATATATATGGTAGATGTAGGTTACAGTAAGAACAGATTATTACATGTACATCTTAATTATTGTAGTCATTAAGTTTAGGCAGACAGATCAAGTTCGATCAAGTTCGTCCACCAACACAGAAGCAATCTTCAATCAACTTTGGATATAAGTCGACTTCCAGGAAGAAAGTCATGTTTTAGAACGGGGAGAGATGTAACAGTCCGGAATTGATGAAATATTAATTAGAATTATTAATTAATTAGAATTATGGAATTTCCATATCCATCGTCAGCGGAATATTAATTGTAACAGCTATATTTGTGAAGTTAAAATTTTATGTCAAGAAGAAAGACTGGAATTGGAATTTAGAACGAGTTGTCAGCTAAATAATATTTTGAATAATATTTTTCAATCTGATTTAAGAGTGACTTAAAAGTTGCACAAGTCAACTTTTGCAAAAAGGTTTATAATTTCACGTCCGTTGAGAACAATAAGAAAAGTATCAGATGGAAAAGGAGACAGAAATCTGAGATGGATTTTAGCAATGTATTTGGACGTTGTACCCGCTTAAAGGACACTGACGAGCGAGGTAAAAAAACTCTTAAGGTGACAACCTAAGTGATTGACAAGGAATAAATAAAAAAATTGGATGTCAGATGACCAAAAGAAATAGTATGATTGGTTAAAAATCAAAAATTGTTGTAGAGGCACCTGAGAGAAAGTTGCAGTTGAGAGTAGTTATTATGACCTGACAACGAAAAAATGGAGAGCTCATTGCTCCGTATGGAAATTGGAAAACTTTGTGTAATTAGATAAAAAAGTTAAAAATGTTATTGTTATTCCCCGGAATGAGACCCAAGGACGAAATCTATTCCACCTGGGGAAAGAGTCCTTCATCACCCGACCACCGTATCCAACAAACCAGATAAGAGCTGATACCATGTCTTGTGGCCTTGTTTCAGACATACACACACCTTCACTCATACGTAATAGTTCAGCTAAACATTTTCCTTTGATTATTACAGTTTTTTACTATCAAGGTATCATTTTGGAAACATCAGTCTGAAATATGATTAGTAGATGCACTTAGGTTTTAATATACAAAGTTGTACTTAGTTTAGGCCTATTCACAGACAAATTGTAGAAGCACTTATTATGAATTAGTGCTATTCATAATATTAGTGCTATTGTTTATATTTGCTATTTAGAATATTTTTGGAACTACATTACACTTTGGTTACTGTTTAAGCCTATTGAACCAACTTGTGTATTAGAATCTAAATTGTAATTAAGAAACAAAATTCATATTTCACATTACTGAACTCTTATTCCATTAGACTCTATAATTATTGGAAAGAGTAGGGATCATAATACTGTTCTTACTAACGAAGTGAGTGGTGGCTTTACAGTATAAAAGGTGGACAATAGAATTATCGACTAGTTTCGCCATTTATACTGTAAAGCCACCACTCACTTCGTCTATAATTATTTCACATATTAGAATGAACCTTATTGAATACTCATTTCATGTCATTTGTATATTTCATTATAAATTCTCTTTAATAAATCATATTGTTATTGTTAAATGTTTGTGTATCATTTTGTCGTCACCTGCATGTTTCCGTTGGCCTTGCTTGTGTGGGACGTATTATTTATGTAAGGGAGGTGACGGTATTGACACTAAATTATACTACAGTCGCATAATTGTTAATTCGGCTTTCATTCTAAATTCTAATTCTAATTAGACCATTAGGACCTCACCCCACCCCTAAAAACTCTAATTTTGGTCAAATTGAGACGCCAGATAATGCACCAAGCAGGCCAAGTTCGTTGTAGTAGATCTCCGTTTTCTAAAGCCATGTTGTTCCTCTGGCAAAACTGGATCTATAAAAGATGCCAGATAAGACGCAACATAGGTTTCTAAAACTTTAGCTGAATACTGAACAATGGTGATAGGTCTAAAGTCATTCAACGTCTTAGGTTGCACTATTTTAGCGATGGGTATAAAGCTGACCAACTTCCATTCCTTCGGGTAAACGCCCGCAGCGAGAGAAAGATTGAAAAGTTTAAGTAAAGGATGTATAATACCTGGAAGACATCCTTTAAAAACATAGTCGGGAATGCCATTAAGATGAACACTTCCTATAACTGCTGCAAGCGTTCTTCAGGTGGCATTGGTAAAGTACACTGAAAAATGAGACGCCAAATCCTCAACAGTAAAGAGATTCGACTACGCAGATCTCGAATTCCTCTTTCCAGATAGATTCTGCGTAACGCTCTAAAAAGTATCAGCTTGACAATTAAGATCATTCTCGATGGCTGCATAATAATTAACAAAATTCTTTTTAAAATTATTCCAGCAGCTTTATACTCAGCATAATGTTCCAGTAAGGTAGACTGTTTATATAGTATATGCTTCTCTTACTTACTTATCCACAGTCTAAAAGTCTCAGTAGTTACACAGAGTGGAAATCGTATCTTCGCAGATGATCTTTTGAAAACTTTCCGAACAGGAACATTATTACTCACAGCCACTAATATCCAATCAACTATCAAATTCCAAATTAAGTCCCAGAAATGTACGTTGTCAAGAGCCTTCCAATCAGTTGATCGGATGTCATTGAAGAGATCGACAAAATTTGCTCTCTTGGAATCATACCGATAAGACAAGGAACCGGAACTATTCTCTTCAAGTCCATCTTCGCAGAAAAATCAGGGCAAGATGGTAATGTTCTTCCTTATCAATTACAGAGTGAGTACGCAGAACTGACACAAATTTTGACGCAAGAACTTTGCCGAGAGTATCTCCCTTTTAATTCTTGATTTCATTTTTATTCGAAACTTCCAGTTTCGCTGATCAGATATTGATTAATCTTCTCCTGGAAGCGTTGAAATTATTATGAGTTCTATCTCCCTTCAAATCAGATAATTAAAATCACCGGTAATGATAGAGGTACCTTTCAAAGTTAGCGCATAATCCGACAGCTCATCGAGGAAATTCTGGTAGATTTTATTGGAGATCAGTGGCAGAATATAAATAGCCCAGATGTAACAATTTTTATCTGCATTAATCTTTGCTTTCGATTTAAAATTAATTGATAGCTTAACACTGACCACGTGGATTAACGGCGTAGATGGTCTAAACTCTCTTTCTACTCTTTTTCATGATTTTTATGTCAATCTAAGCCCAAACATGCTAAAATATACATCCAATTTTTTTTGTTCACTGAATGTATCAAAATTTTAATGATACAAATATAGATCATTAGGACTTTAGCATGCTAACATGGATATAGAGAATTGTAGTTTCGCATAAAGAAGGAGACTTATTTTCAAAGAACAAACGATCACTTTTGCATCTTCAGTATTGATCCTCTGCACACACATACGCCTCCCCCCCAATGCTCGGAGTAAGCCTTTTTTTAAAGAATTTTCTCCGAATTTTTTTGTAAACATGTATATTATATTTACAAAATTTATATTATCTTAACATGGTAAAACTACATATAAACGGAAGATTTGAGTAATTTACAACAAAAAATATTAAGAAAACGAAAAACAATTAAGTAAAACAATTATTATTTAATATAATTATATTTCAAATGACGGTTGATTACCAGAAAATATATATCAGAAAATAAACAAAATTATTTTTGATGAGACTGTATGAAACAGTTTTGCTTATTTCTCAAACATAAATGAACTTTGCATTTCGATCACTCAATATTACTTGTACAATTTGCATCTGACCCTTTTTTCGTCTAGCAATGGACAGTGATCATGTTTGTCATTCCTGACATCGTCAACTGGTCTTGGTGCTTTTGGAGCTCTCTTTCTTTGGCTGGGTAAGGAAGTGTCTCTCGAGGGTCATCTCGCCTTTTTTGGTCGATACGGGACATATCTTTCATTCATTTGTCCACAGTGTCGAAGATACATATACCAGGCATTCACGGTACACATGTCAAATATGAAAAATTATTCTCAGATAAAACCGTTTCGATTTGAAATTTGTGCGGTGTAGTTCCGCCATCATGTCAAAAAGGTCTGCACCTCTCATGTATTTTTTAACTATTTGTGGTTCAGCAAATGTTTTTTTTCAGCAAATGACCACTGCTTTACGGGTTCCACTGGATGAAGGCCTGCAAAATTTGATATCATATGTACGGTTTTGTTATCAAACCATTTACAAATGAAAATATTTTTCTTCTCATCAGTTCTATAATCATAAGCACCACAACCTTCCTTTTTTAGATCTTTATCGCAATTCCATGGGCATTGCTTGATCCTGTTACTGCGCACTGTACCTATCGCAAGAAAACCAATGTCTTACAATTTTACCATTAGATCATATGATGAAAACCAGTTTATCCATATATAGTTTGAAATTTTCATTTTTCGGAAGGCCTTCTGCCATTCTGAAAACAATGTTTCCACTAATACCCAATCCGTGATCTTTTTTTGTGTTCTTCCGAACATAAACATCAAAATCATATGCAAAACTTAAAACTAATAAAATGTTGGAAGCTAATAAAAGCAATTGCTTCTCAGTTTCCGTGAGTTGCACCTGGGCTGCTGAATGATGGAAGCAATTGCTTCCGAAAAGTACTTCCAGTATCAAGTTGTATATTTTCCATCTATAAACGTTGAGGTGAAAGAGTTTTTTATTTGTTTTAAGTTTTGCATTACAATTATCCATATTTGTCTTTTTTATTATCTATCAAAATCATAAACAATGCCACTATGTCCAGCTCGTGCAAATAATTTAATTTCCCATGTGTGTCATATGTTTTTGTTGCATTGTTTCATGCTTGTTCGGGATTTCAGTTGAACAATTATTTCATTTATGGCTCGGTGTTCCTTTGGTTCTATCTCGAGAAGCTTTTTTCTAATTTCATCAAAAAACGGCCGTATTTTAAATAATTTATCATACTTATCATTCTCTCCTGGTAACATGTGTGTATTGTTGTTGAAATACATAAATCTTCTCCATTTATAAAATCTACTTCTTGGCATTCCATCTGCAATACAAGGAATGCGCGTTTCTTCTGCCCAATACATCCGATAGCTCCTCATAGTTATTATCCCACTCATCACATGAATTCCAGTAAACTTCTTTATTTCTTCAATGTTTGTGTTTATGCTTGTGCCAGTTACTTGAGTTGAGTAAAGATTAGTTAGCTCAACAATATTTTGTAAAATTTCATGGGTTAAAAATTCACCGAAGTAATCATATGTGTTTTATCATTCGAGAGAGGTGGGTCTTCAAAAGTTCTATTGAAACTTGTGTCTATAAAATTGATATTTTTGAACATCCATCATGGTTTAAGAGAGAACTGGAGCCGGACACTGTGGACGAACTTCAATAAAGATAACAGGAAACCACTGATCCACATAAAACTTTTAATAGGACGTATGCGCATTTCGGCAGCCACGCTGCCTTCTTCAGCGTACACAAGGATTTTGATCAGAACAGACAAATCTGTTCAGATAAAGGGCAAGGATTTACAGCATCTTTTATAGTACAAAGATATGGTTGACAATATTACCAAACGAGTTCAACGAAAATTGGCGGTACAAAAAATCACTACGCTACAGAGAAGTAAGAAAACTGATGCAAGACTAGTACTCCCGTATAACAGGCAACTAAACAAAGGCATGGAAAAGATCGCCAAAGACTTTGGTATGGAAATTACATACAGAAGCTCTGACACGTTAGAAAAGCGACTGAAGAATCCCAAAGACAAAATTGCCCCAGAAGACAAACCAGGTGTGTACAAACTGCCTTGTGCCAAATGTGAGGCAGTCTATTATGGTCAGTCCCGGAGGGCAGTTTGTACTAGAATTAATGAACACCTTACATGCATTAGAAACGGGAAATATGGAATATCGAGGTTTGCGGACCATATCCTGGACCAAGGACATGACTATAAGCAAGAAAACTTCGACATTATACACAGCACTGGAGACCGCCATCTGCTGAATTTTGTGGAATCTTTTGCAATTAACACGGAGGATCCTAGAAAACTATTGAACAGTGACGGAGGCCCAGTAGATGTAACCCACCTAAAAGACATCGGAAATCGGATACATCTACCAAAATTGCCCAAGAGAAGACCGAACTTGACAAGTGACAACCAGACCAATGACGACAGAGTGACCCTGTAATTTTTAATTTTTGTGTTGTAATTTGATTTAATTGGCTGTTTGTAAAAATTTGGTAAAATTTTTTGATTGTTCCTTTATTTCGCGCTGTAATAACTTGTTCACTATTGGCTGTTTTTCCCTGACTTTGTACTATAAAAGATGCTGTAAATCCTTGCCCTTTATCATCTTATTTTCTTTTTTGTATAATATGGAAGACCGCTTGGGTTGGTTAGGCTTCTTGACTACCTCAGTGTATTTCCTTTGGAGTTTATTCTGTTTAGATGAGCTTTGTGAAAGCGCTGCTTTCGTCCCATCCTAACGAATGTACACTTCACTGTTCGATTGTCGATTGTCGATTGCCCTTTATCTGAACAGATTTGTCTGTTCTGATCAAAATCCTTGTGTACGCTGAAGAAGGCAGCGTGGCTGCCGAAATGCGCATACGTCCTATTAAAAGTTTTATGTGGATCAGTGGTTTCCTGTTATCTTTATCCATCATGGTGTTGTTTTAGAATTGGCAGTGGCTACGTACAGTGCAACCTTGTACGCCTTCTGTTCAATACAAAGGAAGTGACAACATGTACCGTCATCTACCAACAGATTCAGATGCCAAACTATCTCAGATTTCGAAACAAGCAACATGGCAACTTCCCATCGCATAGTGGAAAAATGCAACGTTTTAAACAATTTTATCTTAGCTTCGAGCAGCTAATATGAGATAGAATGAATATTGTTTATGGCGCCGACCATCTGCAAATCAAGAAAAGCTATATTTCCTTCAAATTTACTAGATCTATACGAGTGGATGCCCTCTGTCCTCAAGCATTCTCTTCTCCTGTTAACACTACTGTTAACTCGAGAAAGCTCTGATCGCTTCGCTATCTAAATTTTGACTCTACTGCAATTTATTTCATGTAATCAAGAATAGATGAAGGAGGTTCCTCTGTTTCTGATGTAATTTTAGTGAAAATTATTCAGGGCCTCCAGCAATGTTTTGAGCTCCAGATTAACATTCTTGATATTTTAATTTTTTTATTCTAAGTAATGGTTTTATAATTATTATAATTATTTATTTGGTCAAAAGGTAATAGATTCATTATTATTATAAAAAATTTCTTATTTTTGTTATAAATATTCATTTATTGAATAATAGTTGTTTTTATATGTCATTTTACAGTTAAAATTAAGAATTTTGCAATTTCTTCATATAAAATTTTAAAAAATTAAAAAAAAATAATTTTTTATAATTATGATTTTGTTTGATACTTCTAAATATAAATGTCAAATAAATTTTTATAGTAAAAATAACACTAAAATAAATTATAACAAAAAACACTTATTATTCACTGGACGTCTTTGGATTTCCAACAGATAAATTTTAGGATGCAACACTTCGTTCTTTGGCGTATTAATATTGGTATGTCCACAATAGATCAAATGAAGGATGTCCACTGGTGAAAACAAAGAAATTATTGGAATAGCTGGACATCCAACCGTTTTAATGTCCAATGACAGCTTCAGTAATAAGGTGATAGTCACTATTATGGCGCAGGAAAAGAAATTTAATAATTTATAAAACAAATTAAGTATAATTAACGGAACGTTTTCGAGAGGTATCTTCTGTCATCCCCAGTTATAAAAATATAATAAGTTTCTTTGAGTTAATCATTGTTAAATGATTATACGCAAATATTTTCAATAAAAAGAACAAAGAACCGCACCCTAAAATTCATCTGTTGGAAATCCAAACACGTCCAGTGAATATTAAGTGGATTTTGTAATAACTTATTTTATTTTTATTTTTTGTATAATAATTTATTTGGCATTTATATTTGGAAGTATCAAACTAAATAAAAATTATAAAAAAATTAAATTTTTTAATATTTTAAATTGTATTTGAAGAAATTGTAACATTCTTAAATGACTTGTAAAAAAACTATTATTCAATAAATGAAAATCTATCTATATATATAAAGAAGGATGTTTGTCTGTGGGTCTGTGGGTACGTTTTTTATACAAATCTACAGTTTTATTCCGATCTTGATGAAATTTCGCATACATGACCTTCAAAGCATGAGGAAGGTCACTGTCTACTTCAGATTTCGAAAAAATAATAATTATTGATAAAAAATCGATATTCATGGTTATGGCAGGGCATATTAATGAGAAATATCGCATGACCAACAATGCAAGACAAAGTTTTTGCAACAATGGTATCAACACGCAATTCACAAACACTCTGCACAGACCAACAATATATATCTCATGACCAACAATGCAAATAAAAGTTTGTGCAACAATATGTATCAACAATGGTTTCAACACGCAATTCACCAATAACAATGAGCTCAAAATGATGATGCAGTGATAAAGCAATCCTTTCCAAGAATTATAACAATGAACATAAAATGATGATGCAATATGGATAAGTTTCAATTTGTAACAATGCATAGAATTCCTGTTATTCAGGTTTTTCTTAGAAAAGAGAGTTCTTAGTACTTAACAATTTCTTGAAAATCTTTAAAAATGATCAGTAGCTGGAGATAATGAAGAGTTAGCAGACTATTGAGAAAGAGTGGAAAGACGACAGAGAAAGCAAACCTTTAGCTCCGTGCTGTATTGAGCAAATGGGAAGCAACTAAATAGAAGAAATGGCGACCGCTAGACTACCCAAAGTGACGAAAGGCCAAATTTTGCTTCAACACAACGAGAGAAGAGTGGAAATTGCAACAACATCAAGTGTACATCTGAAGTAAGATTACCTGAGTAAGAAATTATTGGAGCGGTCCATCCATTGTGAGCCTTTAAAAAGATTTTTTTCGAATTTTCATTAAGAATTTTTACTGTATTAATTCTAAGCATTTTCATGTGTTTATTTTTAAGATATTACAAAATTTAATTTAATTTTTTGAGATTGTTCTGTTTACATCCAAGTGTAATTATCCCGGGCAACGCCGGGTACCTTTGCTAGTCTACTATATATATAAAGAAGGATGTTTGTTTGTGGGTTTGTTTTTTATACAAATCTACAGTTTTATTCCGATCTTGATAAAATTTCGCATACTTGACCTTCAAAGCATGAGGAAGGTCACTGTCTACCTCAGATTTCGAAAAAATAATAACTATTGATAATAAAAATCGATATTAATGGTTATGGCAGGGCATATTAATGAGAAATATCTCATGACCAACAATGCAAGGCAAAGAATTCCTATTATTCAGGCTTTTCTTAGAAAAGAGAATTCTTAGTACTTAAGAATTTCTTGAAAATCTTTAAAAATGATCAGTAACTGGAGATAATGGAGAGTTAGCAGACTATTGAGAAAGAGTGGAAAGACGACAGAGAAAGTGGTCCTTTAGCTCCTTGCTGTATTAAGCAGATGGTAAGCAAGTAAATAGAAGAATCGGCGACCGCTAAACTACACAA
>JAHWFO010061072.1:93476-112008 GCA_023313115.1 Rhysida immarginata
AGCAGTGGCATCCTTGGAGAGGTCTATCCATTGTGAGCCTTTAATGAAATTTTTTTCGGTAAATCAAGTCCCGATATATCACCAAGAATGGTTTTTTTCAGTGAAGAGGTAAATTCCTGTCTTTTGGATTTTTCTTGGAATGGCTAGTCCCTTCGCTCTATATTGTAGTGATTGAGTTGTTATTTAACCAATTTGGAGATTGTTCTGTTTACCTGCAAGTATAATTATCCCGGGAACGCCGGGTCTTCTGCTAGTTTATAATAAAAATAAGAATTTATATAATAATAATGACTCTATTACCTTTTGACTACATGAATAATTAGAATAATTATTAATCCATTATTTTGAACAAAAAAATCAAGGATGTTATCTGCAGCTCAAAACACTGATAGCAGTCCTGAATAATTTTTACTAAAATTAAATCAGAAACAGAAGAACCTCCTTCATCTATTACATGAAATAAATTGCAATAGAGTCAAAATGAAGACAGCGAAGCGATCAGAGCTAACTTCAGTTAACAAGAGAAGAGAATGCTTGAGGGGGGCGGGACATCTACGCGTTGTGACCGATATACAGATCTAGTAAATTTGAAGGAAATGTAGCTTTTCTTACTTGCAGATGATCGGCGCCGTTAACAATATTCATTCTATCCCATATTAGCTGCTCGAAGCTAACATAAAATTGTTTAAATCGTTCCATTTCTCCACTATGCGGTGGGAATCCGCCATGTTGCTTGTTACGATATTTGAGTTAGTTTGGCATCTGATTCTGTTGGTCGATGGCGGTACAGCTTGCCACTTACTTTGTATCGAACGGAAGGCGTACAAGGTTGCACTGTACGTAGCCACTGCGTTTAGAATTACCACAACGTTGTTTTAGCAGTTCTAATCTTTCACTCAATGGTAATTCATCAAGGTCGTCATGATAAGTATCTGGTTCTATATCTACTCCTTCAATTGTTGCAGGATAATTTTCAACTTTATTAGGTTCTCATTCTGAGTCACTTTCAATATCACCTTCAACTTCTGTGACATCACCCTCTAAAAGGAGTAGCTGAATTTGCTCATCAGAAAACTGTCCCTACAATGAAAAGAAAAATGAATATGTGGATAATTTATTTATGATATTACCTTACATCTAATAACAAATTAAGAGAGTATTCCACGAATGTTCAATTGAGCCCCATGCATTCACAAGACCGATTGACGCAATTTTGCATCACTGAGTTTTAAATCAGTGATGCAAAAAATTTAATAGCCATTTTTTTATATCAACCCACAAATCAGTCAAAGCAAGCATTATTTACATGAAATAATCCATTTTAGAGAAAAAAATGACACTTACCATTATGAATTTTTTTAAAACTTTTCATATACTGAAGATGTTGGAGCACGCGGTCAGACTGAGAATTTAAAATCCAAGACAATATAAGTAATAGCTGATATAAAGGAAGATTATGTGGCTCCATCTATTAAAGAAAACTTAGTACTAAGAATTATTGATTCGACTTTAAATCATTCAGCCATTACAAATAAAAAACAGGCGTATATATCTGATGATGCAAAAATTTTGTCGAGAGTATCTTCCGTATAATTCTTGATTTCATTATAATTCGAAACGTCCAGTTCCGCTGACCAGATTATGATTAATCTTCTCCTGGAAGCGTTGAAATTATTATGAGTTCTATCTCGCTCCAAAGCTGATAATTAAAATCACCGGTAAAGATAGAGATACCTTTCAAAGTTAGCACATAATCCGACAGCTCATCGAGGTAATTCTGATAGCTTTTATTGGAGATCAATGGCGGAATATAAATAGTTCCAATATAACTATTTTTATCTGCATTAATCCTTGCTTTCGATTTAAAATTAATTGATAGCTTAACACCGACCACGTCGATTAACGGCATAGATGGTCTAAACTCCAGCCGTTCAGATATCAAATACGTAGGCACAGCGATTAAGACGCGTCCGCCTCTCGTAGCAAATTGGCGGTCGGTTCTGTAGACGGTAATAGAATCATCAAAAATCATGCTGTCGGTTATTGTTTGATTCAACCAAGTTTGTTAGAGCGAAAATAAAACTTCTCTTTGCGGAGGTAAACTTCAGCGTCTGCGTGATTTTATAAAAAGTCCCGTCTATTTATATTTATAAACTAAGACCTAAAACGTTTAAAGTTATTTGTATAGTGCTAATCAGATATTTGCGGCATTAAACCATGTGGTGGAACGTCAAATTATTCCGAATGTTTACGAATAATTCCCATAATAAAAACAACAATAATTGTTCTGGTTTTAAAAACTCTCTAATATGTGTTCGTAACTGTAATTCATCTGTATCCGGAGCGAGGCGCGAAATAAAAAAATTATCAATCAGTCGTGCCCTCAAGTCATGGGGTCTTGTCGTCAATATCGACTCCTTTGCATTCCCTGCAATCACTATTTTCTTTTTTTTTATTTTTGGTCTCCAAATGCTGATCCAATAAATTAATCGAGTTCTGCCCACCTTTAACCGAACGTGAAAAATTTCCCGACGGCTTTGATACATTCTCAACAAGAGGTGAGTAGGAAGTTGTACCTAGAGTGTTATCCACTATCTTCGCAAAGGAAGGGCCAGATTGAATATCAAAAACTTCTGTGTTGTTACAACGGTTAGGTGGTGATAATCTGTCTAATTTCTTATGTAGCCCATTGTTCTACTGTTGAATATTTTTATTAACTTTAATGAACTCTGTGACCGTATAAACGAGCTTTTCTACTGATTTTAACATCATTGATAAATTAGTGTTTTCTAAATTCTCATTATTATTTCTAGAATAAAAAATGATTGTGCAGTAGAGATAGAAGGACAATTATCTCGTTTTGATTCATCTCACCAACTGCCGAGCACTGGAAATCTTCCCGCAGGATGGGCAGACCCATTTCTCCGCTAATAAATGAATCTGTTGTTTAGAAACATTCACGCATGCAACGTGAAAAGTCTGTCCACACCGCCCTGTTCACTTGATTTTAGGCTGCTTTCCATAGATATGTTGATCGCATATTTGGTATAGTCCAGCTGTACCTTGGTTATTCTTCTTTTTATTAGGTTTAACCATGACTCAGCGGGGGTTAAGTTTGCTCCCAACCTTTCTCCATCTGGTGAATAATAATAATTGTATCGCAAAAGTATGATCCGAGCGACTTCACGGGTGTAGGGGTAATTAAGATTAATAATATTTTTTTTATTTTTTATTTTGTTTTTCAAATTCAAATTAAAAATTATTGTAAATATAAAATTTAAAATGTATAAAATATAAAATTACTCAGTGCATTTACAAACTACCATCAAATCCAAATAAACAATAACCAAATAACCAGTAATACATATAAAACAGTAGTCACCCATATTTCTTAGCCCCATTAGGGCTTGTATGGAATATGGGAAATTAATAAAAAAGATATATAAATCAAACTAAAATTATTGACACTTTTAAATCGTCAATAATAATATAAATAATAATGGGATATTAAACGAATTATTCTTTTGAAAACTAGCGTAACTCAGATTATTTAAGAGAATTGTTCCCTTTTGCATGACATAACACATACAAATTGGTACACAAATTGGTACTCAAATTTAACACAATTCACGTTTTATCGATGCCAATCCACGACTTGGCCCTTCAAAAGTATCTTGTATATATTAAGCAGGCCCGTAGCCAGGGGGGGTCGACGACCAACCCATTATGGAAAAAGGTCCGCCTCAGTGAAATTTTTGAAAAAAGGTCCGGAATTTTTGAAAATCGACCTCCCCCCCCCCCCAAGATAACGTTCTGGCTATGGGCCTGTTAAGTAAATTTTTTTCACGACAAAATGTAATATTCTGTTCATTTTAGCACAAAGTGATGCCGTTCTATAAGCTCGACCCCATGCAGCCCATGCTTTTCGGTATCGACGTTGGGAGCAAAATAGCGGATAGTAATATCTAAATCTCTAGTGCTCTACTCACTACCATCGCTTAGCATGGGAAACGGCGAAGATGTCCATTTTGTGTTATTCTGTAGCCTGAGGTCGAACTTTACTAATTGGAATAGAAATTCGTCATAACTCTTCGTCCTTGTTACTATCGTCTGGAATATTTTGCTTGTTCCATTTGACGAGCAATTTTGCCTCCTCTCAAGGAGAGCAGTCACGTGGTTTGTGCTACTCTTGCTCTGCCTCAGAGCGCTGAATGAAATTCGCTATTAGAGTGTCGCATCCATGTCTTCTTCATCCATGGTTTGAGCACACGATTCGACTAAGTCCATGATTAAATCATTTGTGGTTTTCACTTTTTAAATTTCCCGCCGTCGCCATCTGTCGGCGAAAATTCAGTCATTTCTTCCATACAAATACTTGGTTTATAGCGGCACTCCGGCTTTCGGTTCCGAAACAAATATCGTCAGTAGAAATTCTATATTTTTAATTGTGTATTTTTGAAAGCACGGTCAATAAGGAAGCGGAGGGAGACATACCTCAACATGTCACTGATTCTACTATGAAAAAGAAGCTCCCTGATGCTGATGCCGTCATTGTCAAAGCTGACAGAGGAAACGTTTCCGTGGTTGCAATTTTTCGAATTGACCAGAATTTGCGTGTGATACGTATTAATTATTTACTTGTTATGTCTTTATAAAACATATCTTGTTTTTCTTTAAAATTATTTTGTATTGTTTGCAGTGTCTCCATTACATTTACATATGCGAATTCCTCATTTAAGTGCACATCTACAAAGTTTTTCAATGTAATTGAGCTTCATGGAAAAGTAAATTTAGCGAGCATCTCAGATAGTATACGGTGATAGTAACTTTCAGTTAGAGAATATCATTTGAATTTGTTAATATAGATAGACAATGATGTAAGCTGCATCATAAAATTAATGATATATAAAAATAAAACTTGGTAACGACTCCAAACTTTTACAAATATACTATTCCATCCATCCAATCCTTTGGTTAGAAAGAGAAATGAATTTCACAAATTATCAAGGGTTACTTACTCGAACAAATTTTTCTCTTTCGCGCTACAGTTTAGTAGCAGTCATACTCCAAAGTCTCTTTTATTATTCGTCATCCATTTACTAGTATACTATCTACCATCTACTTATACAGATGGTAATTCGGAAAATACTTGTAAGAATACTATCAAATTTTAAAGGTATACACAGTTTTAAGTATCCTATAATTCCTCTGAAATTAATTGTTCTAGGCGTTGCAGAACCTGAGTTAATAACTTTTTGATATTGGTGGTGGCATTTTCATTTCTATTCATATCTCATTAGCGTTCAAATTCAGATCCACATTGTATTAAAAGAAAATGTTCATTCTGGTCACCTCTGTCATTGCTTACAGTTATACACACATTTTCAGAATCACACTGTAGATGCAGTGGATGCGAGGGTTGTTTTTAAATTTATTTATTTTATTTTTTTATTTTATTTTCTTTATTTAATAAAGTGTAATATACAATATCCGACCAAGTCCAGTATGGCTGCAGGCCGACGAGTTAGGTCCCTGGCCGGAAGAACGTATAATCTTCTATATATATAAAGAAGGATGTTTGTCTGTGGGTGGGTCTGTGGGTCTGTTTTTTATACAAATCTACAGTTTTATTCCGATCTTGATAAAATTTCGCATACATGACCTTGAAAGCATGAGGAAGGTCACTGTCTACCTCAGATTTCGGAAAAATAATAAATATCGATAAAAAAAATCGATATTCATGGTTATAGCAAGGCATATTAATGAGAAATATCTCATGACCAACAATGCAAGGCAAAGTTGGTACAACAATAGGTATCAACAATGGTATCAGCACGCAATTCACAAACACACTGCATGAACCAACAATATATATCTCATGACTAACAATGAAAGGAAAAGTTTGTGCAAGTGTAATTATCCCGGGCAACGCCGGGTACCTCTTCTAGTAAAGTAATACAAAACAAAAATATATATAATTATATAAAAAAATAAATACAGTTGTAAAAAGAACTACTAGGTTTAGAGGGTTAGGCGGAAGAGTTAGAAAAATACTTCTTTAGTCTGGACTTAAAATGTCAAGGGAGGAAGCTGCACGTATTGCAGGGGGCAGGCCAAACCACATTTTTTTTCTAGCTATGGCAACACTTTTTAGTTGATATGAGTGTTTAATCAAAGGAGCTGGATTTGTGATTTTACGCAAGTTATACGGTCCAGCTGGTTTAGGCAAGAATAAACTATTAGGGAGTGAGATGTTCAGGGTGTTATTTAAAGCTTTGTAAATAAATATAGCTAAATGGAAAGAGTATATAGTTGAAAAACAGAAAGAATGCCTGTGGCCGGAAAAAGGTGGTAAAAAACTGGTTCTGATTTTTTTAAATTAAAAAAAATTCTAACGAACCACTTCTGAATTCGGTATAAACGCATTAGGTTTGTTGAAGTGGTTGAATTCGGTATAAACGCATTCGGTATAAACCATTTCTGAATTCGGTATAAACGCATTAAATTAAGTTTCTTTTTTAATAAAAATAAAATTACGATATATATTTTAAAAATTTATTTTTTACCAGATTATATATAATTTTAACTATTTTTCTACATAACATCCAAGTTTATTTAAACAGTTGTCAAAGCACTCAGTGAGCTTCTGCATACATGCATCATACAAGTCTGCCACCTGTGAAGAATGCACGAGGTATTTGCTTCTTCATCGTCGCTGAAACGCAGGCTGCAGATGAGCTCTTTTAGATACTGTAACAGGTGTAAGTCATTGAACGCCAAGCCCGGAGTGTAAGGCGAGTGGTGAAGTTGTTCCGAACCAAAAAATCTACTTAGAGCTTGCGTTTCAGCACCGGAATGTAGCTTTGCGTTGTCGTGGATCAGCAGCGTTACAGGTCCATTGCATTAGGTTCAAACACCTTGACGATGCATGCCCGCTGCTGTTGTTTCTTCCTGTCAAGAAACTGATAACCGACCGTATTTCGCAGTCGGCAGTACCCCAAGAATCTTAAACAGTTTAAAGGCACGGTGCGATGCACACACACACTGAGTCACGACTACACTCCTGGACATAGGTATTCGTACACCATATCCTCCTTGCAATAAATAATGGTGTCAACCTCTAAAGCTTATTAATACTCAAAAATCAACTTAAATCTTTCTATATATATAAAGAATGATGTTTGTTTGTTTGTGGGTTTGTTTGTAGGTTTGTTTGTTTGTTTGTTTTTTTTTATACAAATCTACAGTTTTATTCCGATCTAGATAAAATTTCGCATACATGACCTTCAAAGCATGAGAAAGGTCACTGTTTACCTCAGATTTTGAAAAAAAATAATAATTATTTATAAAAAAAATCGATATTCATGGTTACTGCAGGGCATATTAATGAGAAATATCTCATGACCAACAATGCAAGACAAAGTTTTTGCAAAAATAAGTATCAACAATGGCATCAACACGCAATTCACATAGACTCTGCACGGACCATCAATATATATCTCATGACCAACAATGCAAGCAAAGTTTGTGCAACAATAGATATCAACAATGGTGTCAACACGCAATACACCAACACTATGCAAGGATCAACAATATATATTTCATGACCAACAATGCAAGACAAAGTTTTTGCAACAACAAGTATCAACACGCAATTCACAAACACTCTGCACGGACCAACAATATATATCTCATGACGAACAATGCAAGCAAAGTTTGTGCAACAGTAGGTACCAATAATGGTGTCAAGAAATTTTTGATTCCAGACATCGAAAGAAGAAAGGAAATTGCAACAACATCAAGTGTACATCTAAAGTAAGATTGCGTGAGTAAAAAATTATTTAGACTAGAAGGCATCCTTGGGGAGGTCCATCCATTGTGAGGCTTTAAAAAATTTTTTTTCGGTTAATCAAGTCCCGATATATCACCTAAAATATATTTTTTCAGTGAAGAGGTAAATTCCTGTCTTTTGGTTTTTTCTTAGAATGGATAGTCTCTTCGCTCTATTATTTAACCAATTTGGAGGTTTAGGAGGTTGTTCTGTTTACCTACAAGCGTAATTGTCCCCGGTAGATAAATAAAAGTTAAATATTTCAGTTCATAATGAAATGTACAGGGTGATTCAGTCAATTTCTGACCAGTTCCCTCGAATGACGTGCATTAAGGATAAACAATCGAAAAAATATGAGCGCCATATCGAATTTCTAAATAGTTGGAGTTTGTATTGGTTCGTACGGCGCACGCTTTATCAACAGAGCAGAAATGCAAGGCAGTCGAATGATATTTCGAGACAAAATCACCTGTAACCGTTCAAACAAAGTTTCGGAAGTGTCGAGTATAAGTGTCGAGACGCACCAGGAAGGCAAGCAATCATGGATTTTGTCAAGCAATTTCGTGCCGCTGGATGTGTTAAAGGCAAGAAAATAGGCGGGAGCGAAGCTCGTGTTCGAACGGCCGAAGTTGTCGAAAATGTTCGCACAAGGTTGGTCGATTCCCCTATCAAAAAATCTGTTCGCCTGCGATTCCTGACCTAAACCCATGTGAAGTTTATCTCTGGGGGTTCCTTAAAGACAGTGTGTTCACTACAGCACCAAGAACCCTAGACCAGCTGCGACAAAACATCGTCGACTGCTGCGCCCTTGTGGATGCAGCAATTCTGGATAGAGTTATGAACAACTTCACCATTCGGCTGCAAGCAGTTCAAAACGTTCGTGGTGGCCACATTGAGCATATCGTCAAGACTTTTCCACAGGAATAAAAACTCCAAACTGCCTAAAATATCATACTGAAATGCTAAGTTTGTAAACTTTAATGGGTCAATACATCACAGTACTGAAATGGTCAGAAATTGACTGAATCACCCTGTAGTGTATAAAATCAAAAAATAGCATTTTGAATGGGCTTTTTCGCGACAAAGGATTTTGTACACAAGAGGTAAAATGATGTTTATGCAGAAATTTTACAGAATAAGAAGCAGAGGCTTCTCAATCAACTTATTTGTCGATATTTTAAGTGTAGGTTTACAATATTGAATTCAGAATGTGCCACTCCACTGAACTTATTATTCTTGTGAAGTCAAAACACTAGGATGGACAAAATTACCACAAAATAGCTTCAGAATGCAAACTGTCTGTGAGCACATTTCAGCATATAGTAAAAAACGACTGTAATAAGCCAAAGAAATACAAGCCACGACAGAAAGTCCTGAAACCTCGTGACAAAACCAAGCTGAAAGTACCCTAAAGACGACTTCGGCAAGAAGGGCAACGAATTACGGCTCGAATTATAAACGAAGAAGCAAATTTCCCTTGCCACATTCGTACAATCAACGTGAAATGAGGCGAAATCAATTTACTTACAAGAAAGTGAAGAAACAACCAAAAGCATAAAGATGCTCAATTGACAGTTGCAGCAATTGGTTGACAAGTGGTCATCGATTCGATCTTAATGTTTTATCACATGAAAAGCGTTTCCGTTTAGATGGTCCTGATAAAGAAATGTCCTGGGAACATAACAAAGAAAAAGAACAATTTAAAAATCGAAAAAAGAGACAACACGACGGAGGTGGTCTGATGTTTTTTGTGGCCATTGGTTCAACAGGGGATGTTTTGCTGTTAGAAATTCGTTATGCAAACAGCTAGATGAAAAAGTTTTGCCTTGGATGGAAGTACTTAAAACATCCCATTTCAATGGTCAAAATCTTACTTTTCAACAGGATAATGAAAAAGACACCTTGGCTTACCTTGCAAGTAAAAACATTGCATTACTTGAATGGCCTGAATGAAGCGCTGATCTAAACCCAGTGGAGAACTTTTGGAGATAGCTGGTGTACATCGTTTATGCACGTGGAGCTTTTGCATCAACGACTGAACTGCGAGATGCAGTTGAAACTGCTTCAAGAAAAACTGTAGCAGAACGAAGAGAACAAGTGAAAAATTTGTTTTCTACTATGTCTAAGCGTTGTGTTGTTGTAATAAAAAATATGGAAACCCGATAAATAAATAAGATGTAATCTTAAAGAAGAGTGTATTGAAACCTTTGTCGCAAACACATACATATCAAAACTCTTAAATTTAAACTATAGTGTAAATTACACGTAACAAACAGAACTTTTTAACACAAGCTTAGTACAGTAGTTTACATGATAATTTAATAAGGATAATTTCATTATTGTTGAAAAGGGAATTTTTTGCAAGGGTAGTGTGGTGTATGAAAACCTATGTTTTAAGAGTATATGATGTCTGCCTGTTCACAAAGTATGCTAGGAGTCTGTGCACACTGTTGCGAGCATGCGAGATTTTTAAAAATGTTTACAAACGGACCTTATTTAAATAAAGCCTCGTGCAAACTATCGACACTAAACCAACTCTTCTACTCTCAATAATACACTAACATTCCAAAACCTTAGTGTATCTACCGCGGACTGTTTTAGTTAAATTTTGCCTGTTTTTATTTCATAGAATCTACAAAAAAATCAACTAAGGGAGGCGAATAACCGAGAATTCAAGTGAATTAAAAAATTTTGCTACGACCCGTCATCATGAAGTTTTTTTCATATTTTGTGTGAAAAAAATATATATTATTAAAACCCAGAAATTGGTAATAAAAACAAAAAACTATAAAACATTAAGCATGTGTATCAGATGAACTTGCCTTTCATATGCACGCAATTGCCTACTAACAAATTTCTTTCTTCCGTATGAACAAGATTTGGCTTCCCATCCTGGTCAATAATAATGAACGCATTATGAAAAAGAAAAGTTCAGTATTAAAAATAATCATAAAACTTCAAACACCAGGTAAAATTCAAGGGTCGTTCTACGTTGACCGAGACTTTTATTTTTACATAGAAAATATAATGTCCGACAAGCTCCTAATTACGCCAGTTTTTCAGACTATTTCCTGTGTGCATTCAGTCACTATTGCATCCCTGTGGCAAATGCCTGATACATTTGGCAAAGAAAGAATTGGACAGCTCTCTGCAGGGCTTTATATGTCTTGAACTTTTACCTCCTAGCAGAAGCTCTTTTATGGGGCCCAAACAAATGATAAACTCTGGGAGCCAGGTCTGGAGTATATGGGGCTTAGGGAAACACCTCTCTGTTCATTTTGGCAAGCGCTTCTGCTCTAAAATTCGCCGTATGAGGCCGGGCTTTGTCATGGAGAAGAAAGGTATTCCGGACAGCATCCTGGGTCTATTCTTGTGAATTGTATTGCGTTCGTCATCCTGAAGCAATTTGCTGCAATAATGAGTGGTAATTGTGACACATTTATCAAAAATGGCTCACTTAACGGGTTCGATGTTCACTGGTTTGCTATAGTCGGACGAATGCATCCATGCAGTTCATTTTTCACCATCTCTTGTCCTCTGCCAAATTGATTACCCTAATCATATACTCTTGCCAGTCACATCCTTCTTCCCCTTACTGTGCTTGAGGTGTTCTCAAATCTCAGCAAATTAAAATTCTCCTTCACAAGAAATCTTATTTTACAACGCTGTTCCAACACATATAGAGACAGTATTTGCTGGCATGTTTGCTGCAGCTGCTGCGGATGCGTCAAATACATCATGCTGAATGCGGGATATTATAAAAGGAGTTTGTAACATTCTCTGAAAAATGTAATGTGCTAAAGTTATTTCTCGATTTTATATGCACAGAAGTCTCGGTCAAGCTTGAACGACTGCTGTATATGAAAGGGGAAGGAGGAGGTTTTTGTTTCTACTATCAAGTGAGGTTTTTTATAACTTAAAAAGATATAAATTTTTTTTAATGTTTTGAACATAATTTTACAAATACGTTGATAAGAAATTAGATGAAACGTTCAAACTATAATAAGAAGTACTACTCACGGATATAAATTCTAGACGCTCACAACTTTTTGTCGTGTTGGATGCACTCCAAAAGTCATTCAAATCATGGTTTTCTCTTTTTTTAATCATAGCAGGATCCAGAAAGTCGACAATTTTATTTCTACATACGTCAACACCATCCATTAATCTAACCATTTCATCAGTGTCAGACGAGCACACAGTAAAAGACGGAAGTTCAAGTTTATTAAGCGGAATAAATTTAACTTTGGATGAGGTAGGAAAAGTAAAATAATATTCGACCCTTTTAGCTGTTTGGTAAGCGCATAACAGAAAGAAGAAACATATAATTATTGCGCTGAATCCTCTTTTAGACCAAGATCTTTGCTTGTCCATCACATTCTTTAAGATAGGAAGTCCTTCATAAAGTGTATTATATTTGTCATCGTCTGTCTTGAAAGAAACTACAATTCGACGAAATCTTCTAGTAAGAGCATTTTCGTTATTTCCTTCATGTTTATGTGAATTACGTAAAATTACAGTTTCATACATCTGAAAGAAAAATGTAAGCTTTTAGAGAATCAATTTTATTAATTTGTTTATAAATTTTATTTTAATTTCAAGACAAATAATATAAGAATTATTCTAGATTAATTATTTATTATTATTATTATGATAGAATGTTCCCTGGGAATAAGGAGGGTAGCTGAAAGTCTGTTCCAGTTTATATTTTTTTCAAAACACTCAATTAAAAATTCTTTGTTGTTCCATCAGTCGTCAATAATTCCTGCAATTTTTTATTAGTACAAAGTAGGTCTATACTAATATTAAAAAGCGAAAGTGGGTCTGTCTGTGTCTTGGTTAACTTTTCACGGCTAAACTGCTGAACCTATCATGATGAAATTTTGCACACTTGATCTTAAAAGCAAGAGAAAGGCCACTGTCTACATCATGCTTCGGGAAAATTATAATTATCATTGATAATCGATATTCAAAATGATAGCAGGGTATATTAATAAAAGGTATATCATGATCAAAAATGCAAGCCAAACTTTGTGCAACAATAGGCCTGTCGTGTTTGTATAAACAATGGTATCAACACGCATATCATCTACTATATGTAAGGGACTAAGCATATATATCTAATGACCAACAATGCAAGGCAAAGCTAATGCAATATTAATAAACAATTAAGGAATAATATAACCAAGTAGCGAAAGGCTAAACTAATCGCCGTCACATCAACTATCAGAAAAATATTTCCAAAATTTTTTTAATGCTTTTGAAGACCTTTAAAACAGGTTCCAGCGATTCAAATTCGATAATATACAAATATTATAGCTATTCTTATATATTTAATCATAGATGTCGTTACTTGTTGTTTGATATGTTACATGTCCAATCTTTGCATTGAAAATTTCTAATTGTACCATACTGGTATCATTAGCACTAGTACCACTGAATCAAAATCGTCCATCTTCGAACTTATTAATTACACTTATATATTCGTGGATGGCATGCCATTACAAATTGTTTGATATATAACATGACATACTGTATCTTAACATTGAAATTTTTGAATGGTACCATACTGGTGTCATTAGAATATTTACCACTGAATCAAATTCAACCGTCTTTGAACTATGTGATTATACACTGAGTTAGCAAAACTCATGGGATGGTTACTAAATATCTGGTCGGGCCACCTCTGGCCCTGTGGAGTGCAGAAATACGGCGTGGTAGTGAGTCTGCAAGTCCCTGGTACACTTCTGGAAGCAATTGACACCAGATAGTCTGCAGAGCCAAAGATAGTTGCTGCCCATTCGTGGGCGGATGATCCAGTGCCCGGAGCCTGACTTCAACACCATCCCAGATATGCTCGATGGGATTCATGTCAGGGCTCCGGGCTGGCCAGCCCAGTCGTTGGACCTCTCCTGCATGCTCCTCGAACCATTCGCGGACGACATTGGAGCGATGTGGTGGAGCATTGTCATCTTGAAAGGCTGCTACGTCATCAGGGTGTTGAAATGTCAAAAACGGGTGCAGATGGTCTCCGATGAGTTGACGATACCGTGGACCATTCAACGTTTGGTCCAGGATAACCAGAGGGCCCATTCCAAACCAGCAAAATGCACCCCAGGCCATCACTGACGCCCCACTACCCTGCACCACTACCTGTTGGCATGCGGGATCCATCGTTTCGTGAGGTCTGCGCCACACACGGTGCCTCCCATCAGCGTGGTACAGTTGATATCGTGACTCATCTGACCATATGACGTTACGCCACTGTTGCAGAGTCCAGCCAAGATGGTTGGTGGCAAATGCACGCCGGAGTGTCCGATGACGCTAGGTAAGCATTGGCACCCGTGTAGGGCGACGACTGCCAAACCCGAAGGCATGTAGATTCCGAGGGATTGTCCACCGAGAGACGTTTCTAGTGTGGCCAGTATTGAACTGGTCTGTGGTTTGCTGCACTGTTGCGCTCCCGTCTCTCTGAATCATTCGTCCCAGGTGTCGCCGGTCACGATCATTCAGGGCAGCTGGACGCCAGGTATGGTGCCTGTTGTGGACTGTGATGCCTTCATCCAGCCATTCCCGATACACCCTGGAGACATTTTAGCGGGCAAAGCCAAATTCCTGCACCACTGCCGAAATGGAACATCCCATATATGCGTCGGGCACCTACTATCATACCCCGTTCAAATGACGTCAACTCGCGACGACGTGCCATTTCCGATTAATCACTTATGCAAGCTCTTCCCACAACGACTAATGGTCCATTCCCAGAAACCGTTACCCCTGTGAATTCGTGAGCCATGCCCATCAATCAATGTGCTTGCTATCCCATGAGTTTTGCTAACTCAGTGTATATTCGTTCATGACAGGTCGTTAAGAGTCGTTAGATAAATTACATGTAATATCTTTGCATTTCTTGGCATTGTAACGCTTGCCTTAATTAATGGTAACGTTCTTCTTTCTAGAATGGCTCACCCCTTTGTGGAAAGTTTTCTTTCGGACTTAGAAATTTTCAGTGGCGAGTTTCTTTTGGTCCACCCTGTATATTCGTTCATGGCATGTCGTTACAAGTTGTTTGATTATTAATGATATAACTTATCATTGGAAATTTCAAATGGTACCAGAATAGTATCACTAAAAAATAAACTACTGCAATTTCACTAGAAGGTCACGATAGAGGTATCATTGGGGCCGTGGGTCCAGATTTTATTCTCATGGACGATAATGCATGTTCCGACAGAACACTGATGGTGGGGAACTTTACGAAAAGTGTGGATATTTAATGATGAGCAAGATCTCTGGATATGAACTCGATTGACAATCAATGAGAGAAAACGTACATAACAATGTTTAATTCGCTCTTGCTTTATCATTTCGACTGGTTTTATGTACTACTTGGTATGTCTTATTGTGTGTATGTGTAGGGGGGGTGTTCTATTCACAAAATTTTAGATTCAATTTGATTTGATTAAATATTATTAAAGTAAATAATTTTTCTAGAGATAACCCTAGTAACAATTAAGAGAACTCGGTCATGTAAAATTACTCCGTTGTAAACAAAATGTGGGTTAAAATCAAACTTGTTTATTGATTTAACCTCCCAACAACTTTAACCGCTATCCATTAACAACAGAAAAAGAACAAAATAAAATTATTAACTTGCCACTTCTGAAGTGTCCTAAAGTCTTAAATTAACTATCATCAGAAATCTAAATACAAAGGAAATTCCATGTGTTGTGTTTATATATGTGTCGCAATAACACAATTTTATCTAAAAAAAAACACTACAAAATTTAAGTAAATTATTGAATCTTTATTCTAACTTAAATGCAAAACGTTTCTTAAAAAGTTTATATTTTCCAAAGTTTTCTTTTCAAGAATAACAATGAATTTATTTAAAGGATGAGGAAAATGTTTATATTATTGCAATATATTTAAAGAACTTATTACAACCATGTGTTATCAGAAAAGGAATTAAGTAGCTTTATATAATGTAGCGGACACCGCAGGGACTAGTGTGTCGATACAAGAAGGGGAGGGGGGACAACACCGACAACTCCCCGATGGTTACTTACTTTTATCAATGCGAGAAGACACAAATGAATACGAAAGGCAGGATTGGTTGATCCCTCCAAGAGACGGGAGGGGATAGAGCACAACTATTTATTTCTATTTATTTCTCTTAATTCACTTGTTCCCGCTAAGGGACAATACAAAACTAAAAAAACAAACTTTTCTTAAATCATAGATTCTTAACAAATTCTCCCTGTAGAGGGGTCGTAGTGGCTTTGTAGGCCAACTAGTAAACCAAATAACGAATCAGACATAAACAAGTTCTTTTAGAAGTTCAAAAGGGGTAAGTCAGGTTGTTTTTTTTTTAGTTCATTTTTTAAAAATTATTTTTCTTTCTTTATGTGCGCAAAATAAACTCTAAAACACTAATCGGATAACGTTTACAGTCTAATTCTTTTCTCTTTGCAGGTCAAGGGTACTGATTTCCAACAATCAACGTGAGCACTATTAAGTTCAGGAAGCTAATGAATTAACATTCTTCCTTTCGTATTACTCAGTCTAAATTCAGTATTCCATTTACATGTTTTATTCTTGTTTCAATCATGGGGGGGGGGTCGACTTCACTGGTCGTAAATTTGGAGGGAACGACAATGCGCGATCGGGGAAAGGGGATCACTATACGTGTGAGGCCTTACCAATTATTCAAGGAGTGGAGTGGGAAACGGTTAGTGGGGACCTCCTGCACGCTGACCATCTAGAATGCAACCCGCCCGTGGTTACACCATGGAAAAGATCAGTCATCGTCATAACGGTTCCAGTAGCTCCCAAAAATAACGGACACTTCCAGTTTGGGTAAATGATCACGAGTTCAAGGTAAGTTTGACGAGAATTTAAGTTTTCTTCTTTTGTTCTTTTTCTTTTCTTATTAACTTTAATCAGTTTCCTTTCTTTAATTATAAAGTTTTACGTTTCAAAGGAGGGAATACAGGGTTATATTTCTTTCTTGTTTTCCTTATTATCAATTAATTACTTGTTTATTATTTCTTTTTCTTTTAGGAACGAAAATCGTCTAGTTTTAACGTTCTTGGTAAGTTTCGCTATCTCTTTTGATTAAAATTAATAATTTTTCAGATCGCTCTGACTGGGTGGTTGGGCCCCCAAAGTGAATAAAGAAATTATATTATTTCATTTTTTTCTTCTAAGCACATCAACCCTGGTTTCTGGAGTGGGAGATGGTTCTTCTTGTCGTCGTTCTATGCTGCAGGTGTCGAGAAATACATCCCAAGATAAAGCCTCTTCTAACGAACCGGTGGTCCTCGGAGACGCAAGGCGATCCGATGAAGCTATCCGAATCCCGGGCGGCGTGGTCAGACGACCAACTCGTTGTGGCAACACGTCGCTTGAAGATCCCGACGAAACAGACTATCCGCTTTATAAATCGAAACAGGTGAAATCAAGTTCATCTCTTTATATGTCTCACCCAAGCACAAGCTTGATCCGTGCGAACTTGACGAGCTGCTGTCTGGGCCCATTCCAGTTGTTATTGCGGGCGACTTGAATGCCAAGCACCATGCGTGGAACTCCAAGTGCCCCAATCAAAACGGCAATATCTTATACGGATATATCTGAAACGAGATTGACACCTTCATTGCTGGTCCCCTTGATGACACGTACTACTGCGACCACTCACCTGTTAGCGACGTGCTGGATTTTGCAGTTATTAAAGATTTTCTCAAGCCCTATAATATATTTACAGTCAAAGACTTATCTTTTGACCACCGACCAGTGATGCTTATGTTTGAGGACTTAAACATCGATAAGAAGATTGTGCTCCGCTCTAAACAGGACTGGAATCTCTTTATGGATATTCTTAGAGATAATAGCATTCCTTACAAGGAGGTTATTGATAAAGAGGATATCAATAGTAATATTAATGCTATCACTCGTGTTGTCAACGATGCCACTACTTCCAGTACCTCTACTATTGATCGTAAGCGTACTGAACATCTCGACCTGCCTGCCTATATGAGGCGTCTTATTCTCGAAAGGAATTCTTACAGAAGATTATGGCAGCATAAGCGACTTCCCTTATTCAAGACTAAGTACAACGGGCTTTCTCGCAAGGTTCAGGAGGAGGTTAAAGCACTACGAAATCAAAGGTGGAGTGAAAAACTGAAGTCCTTGTCTGTCCAGGACAACTCGCTCTGGGGAACTGTGAGGGCCTTAAAGGGTAACAGACCAATCCAACTGCCGCCACTGCTTGCAGGCAACGGCAACGATGTCACCAGTGACGGGGATAAGGCTCAATTGATCGCTGATTCCCTTATAAGACAATTTACCACGCCTGGTGAGACAAACTTGGACAGCCTCCAAAACCCCCTGCTAGTTAACGATGGGTGTATCGCTTATCAGTGCATTCTTCATGTTCCCACGCCTGAGGCAGTCATTAGTGATCAAGAAATCTCCGACGTCATCAAGCGACTTAAAACCAAGAAAGCAACAGGTATTGACTTCATCACTAACAGTGCTCTCAAGAACTTGCCTTCTAATATTGTATCGATCATTACCAAAGCCATGAATGACTGCTGGGAACTTGGTTACTTCCCCGACCAGTGGAAAGAGTCCGTCATAGTTACCGTAGCTGGTCTAAACCCTGCTCTTGCTGACAGCTACAGACCAATAAGCTTGCTACCT
>JAHWFO010061074.1:0-19229 GCA_023313115.1 Rhysida immarginata
AACTGTAAAATACTGATGATGTCCGAAAGTACGAAATATATCTATCGAAGCAATAATAAAAATTGTATTGTAAAATAGACGATATGAAATTATAAATATATTTCAAAATTTATTCCAAAAATAGAGTCTGAGCCTTGCATATTTGATAGCACTGCAGGTGCAAACATTTCTAAAAAGTAAATTTTTATTATTTCTTGTGGGAACCTGTATTATTTGGAAACTGAAATGCTGACAATGCGTTGACTGAACATTCGTTTCCAAGTATTTTTGATAATGAGCAGAAAGTGAGGAAGCAGTGAGAGAACATTAATAAGGCAGCATCTATATTAGGCACTAGCAAAGGTACCCGGCGTTGCCCGGGATAATTACACATGAATATAAACAGAACAATCTCAAAAAATTAAATTAAATTTTGCAATATCTTAAAAACAATTACATGAAAATGCTTAGAATTACTACAGTAAAAATTCTTAATGAAAATTCAAAAAAAAACTTTAAAGGCTCACAATGGCTGGACCTCTCTAAGGATGCCACTGCTAGTCTAAGTAATTTTTTACTCACATAATTTTACTTTAGGATTTATACTTAGTGTTGTTGCAATTTCCACTCTTCTCTCGATGTGTTGAAGCAAAACTTGGCCATTCATCACTTTGTGCAGTCTAGCGGTCGCCGATTCTTCTATTTACTTGCTTCCCATTTGCTCAATACATCATGGAGCTAAAGGAGTGCTTCCTCTGTCGTCTTTCTACTCTTTCTCAATAGTCTGCTAACTCTCCATTATCTCCAATTACTGATCATTTTTAAAGATTTTACAAGAAATTGTTGAGTACTAAGAACTCTCTTTTCCTAGAAAAGCCTGAATAACAGGAATTCTATGCATTGTTACAAATTGAAACTTATCCACAATACATCATCTTTTTATGTTGATTGTTATAATTCTTGAAAAGATTGCTTTAACATTAAATCTTCATTCTGTCCTCATTGTTATTGGTGAATTGCACGTTGATACCATTGTTGATGCGAAGACAATGGGCCTATTGTTGCACAAACTTTGCCTTGCATTATTGGTCATGAGATATATATTGTTGGTTCATGCAGTGTGTTTATGAATTGCGTGCTGATACCATTGTCAATACCTATTGTTGTACAAACTTTGCCTTGCATTGTTGGTCATGCAATATTTCTCATTAATATGCCCTGCTATAACCATGAATATCGATTTTTTATCGATATTTATTATTTTTCCAATATCTGAGGTAGACAGTGACCTTCCTCATGCATTGAAGGTCATGTATGCGAAACTTTATCAAGATCGGATTAAACCTGTAGATTTGTATAAAAAAAGTACCGACCTACCCACAAACATCCTTCTATATATACATAAGACTGAAGGAGGTACCCGGCGTTGCCCGGGATAATTACACTTGGATGTAAACACAACAATCTCAAAAAATAAAATTAAAGTTTGCAATATCTAAAAAAGAAACACATGAATATGCTTAGAAGTAATACAGTAAAAATTCTTAATGAAAATTCAAAAAAAATCTTTTTAAAGGCTCACAATGGTGCTTGACTTTGCTAAGGATGCCACTGCTAGCCTAAATAATATCTTACTCACGTAATCGTACCTCAGATGTATACTTAGTGTTGTTGCAATTTCCACTCTTCTCTCGATGTGTTGAAGCAAAACTTGGCCATTCATCACTTTGTGCAGTCTAGCAATCGCCAATTCTTCTATTTATTTGCTTCCTATTTGCTCAAGTCATCACGGAGCTAAAGGAGAACTTCCTCTGTCGTTTTTCCACTCTTTCTCAATAGTCTGCAAACTCTCCATTATCTCCAGTTACTGATCATTTTTAAAGATTTCCAAAAAAATGTTTTTAAAGATTTCCAAAAAAGTACTAAGAACTCTCTTTTTTAAGAAAAGCTTGAATAACGGGAATTCTATGCATCGTTACAAATCAAAACTTATCCATATTACATCATCATTTTATGTTGATTGTTATAATTCTTGGAAAGATTGCTTTAACATTACATCATCATTCTGTGCTCATTGTTATTGGTGAATTGCGCGTTGATACCATTGTTGATGGGAACACAATGGGCCTATTGTTGCACAAACTTTGCCTAGCATTGTTGGTCATGAGATATATATTGTTGTTTTATGCAGTGTGTTTGTGAATTGCGTGCTGATACCATTGTTGATACCTATTGTTGTACAAACTTTGCCTTGCATTGTTGGTCATGCAATATTTCTCATTAATATGCCCTGCTATAACCATGAATATCGATTTTTTATCAATAATTATTATTTTTTCAAAATCTGAAGTAGACAGTGACCTTCTTTATGCTTTGATAGTCATGTATGCGAAATTCCTTCTAGATCGGAATAAAACTGTAGATTTGTATAAAAAACATACAGACAAAACCACAAACATCCTTCTGTATATATATAGACTAGCAAAGGTCCCCGGCGTTGCCCAGGATAATTACACTTAAATGTAAACAGAACAATCTCAAAAAATTAAATTAAATTTTGCAATATCTTAAAAAAAACACGCGTGCCTCCCTTGAGAATCCTATTAAATCTCCAGACGACTGGTAAAAGACCGTGTGTTTGGAAAGAAAAGAAAAAGAATGAGTTGTGGTCAGAGAAACTCCGTAACTAAAACAGAAAAGCTATACGGGCGTTTGAGACATCTGAGCAATGCTAGTTTCGAGTACACCAAGAGCTACTACGTGAAGGGTAAATAAAACTTGAGTCTGAATTATCTGGTGATGCTCCACAGTGATAAGGCAAGTCAAGAAAAGTTTAGTTGCTCCGATATATCATTTGTACTACCAGTTCTTCGTATTGTTCGTAGAATGGATAGTCCCCGCGCTCTGTGTGTTATTGATTGAGTTATTATTCAACTAATCGGGATTTACAATTTAATTTTTTGAGATCTATCTCTTCACCTACACGTGTAATTAACAAAGGGCAACGCCAGGTACCTCTGAAGGATGTTTGTGCGTCTGTTTGTTTGTTTTGCTTGTTTGTGGGATTGTTTGTTCTCTATGGAAATCTACAGTTTTATTCAGATCTTGATGAACTTTTGCATCCTTGACCTTCAAAGCATGAGGAAGGCCACTGTATACATTATATTTCGGAAGAGTAATAATTATTGATAAAAAATTGATATTTGTGGCAGGACATATTGATGAGAAATATCTCATGACCAAGGCAAAGTTTGTGCAACAATAGGTATTAACAATGGTATAAACACGCAATGCACAAACACTCTGCACGGACTAACAATATATATCGCATGACCAACAATGGAAGGAAAAGTTTGTGAAACAATAAGTATCAACAATGGTATCAACACGCAATTCACCAGAAACAATGAGCAAAAAATTATGATGCAATGATAGAATACTCGTTTCCAAGAATTAGTAACAATGAACAGGAAATGGATATAATAGGCGATATAGATAGAGCAGTCTCTCTCGAAAAAGCAAAGGAAAAGAGTGTATGTGTTTTTTTGTGTGTGTGGGTGTATGTGTGTTTGTGTGTTTGGTACGTTTTAGCAGTGCACAACCTATTACGGTTTATTTCCAAAAACACATCAGTTTATTTAACTTCTTGAGATTGTTCTGTTTACCTACTGTGTAATTATCTTGGGCAACGTTGGATTCTCTGCTAGTTATATATATAGAAGATGGATGTTTGTGGGTTTGTTTGTTTGTGTTTTATACAAAAGTACAGTTTTATTAACTCATTATCAAAAAATAATAATTATTGATAAAAAATCGATATTCATGGTTATAGCAGGGCATATTAATGAGAAATTTTTCAACTCCAACAATGCAAGACAAAGTTTTTGCAACAATATGTATCAACAATGGTATCAATACGCAATTTGCAAACACTCTGCACGGACCAACAATATATGCCTCAGACCTACAATGCAAGGCAAAGTTTGTGCAATATAGAATTCAATACATAGAATAACTGTTATTCAGGCTATTTTTAGAAAAGTCAATTCTTAGTACATGACAATTTCTTGAAAATCTTTAATAATAATTTAGTAACTGTGGATAATGAATAAGCAGAATATTCAGAAATAGTGAAAGACGATAGAGGAAGCACTCTTTTAGCTCCTTGCTGTTTTGAGCAAATGGTTAGCAAGTAAATAGAAGAATTGGCGACCGTAGACTACACAAAGTGATGAATGACCAATATCTGCTTCAAGACAGCAAAAGAAGAATAGAAATTGCAAAAACGTCAAGTGTACATCTAAAGTAAGATTACGTGAGTAAAAAATTATTTAGACTAGAAGGCATCCTTGGAGAGATCCATCTATTTTGAGTCTTAAAAATTTTTTTTTCGGTAAATCAAGTCCCGGTATATGACATAGAAGAGATAGATTCTTTTTTTCGGATTTTTCTTAGAAGGGATAGTCCCTTCGCTTTATATTGTTGCGATTGATTTATTAGTTAACCATTTTGGTTGTCAATTTAGCTTTTTGAGGTTATTTAGTTTACCAACAAGCGTAATTATCCTGGCAACACTGGGTCTTGTGCTAGTTTTTTTTTAAATTGTTTTACTTCTAATAATATTTACTTCTATTTCTTTTATTTAATGCCATAACTAAAAAATGAACAGGTTTTTTCGTGCTTGTTTTCAGAACCATTAGAAAACACAAGGCACTATCTAAGTAAATTATAAACTAATTTTCTAATGGAAGTTTATTTTTTGGAAAACTGAAAACTGAAAATGCTCATCTGTGTAATTTTTGCCATATATAATGCGTTATGTATTTCTGTACTCTACTAGGGATACCCAACTGTTTCGTGGTTTTTTTTTTCTTTACCTATATAAAGTCTTTCATGCTAAATTTCCACGCGGTTCGTTTCAAGATGATCGGCCGAGGCTTAAGGTGCGTGTACAGCGACGCCCTGCAACTACGATTGGCGTTCAAGCTAATCCGAGCTATAAATCTACGTTTTCCAACCCTGGGTATTTGAAATTCGTTTGTATGTATTGCATTGGTGTTCTCCCCAATTGTTTTAACTGTTTTTTCATCTATATAAATAATAATAATAATAATAATAATAATAATAATAATAATAATAATAATAATAATAATAATAATAATAATAATAATAATAAAAGCATTGCCTACGGTTCACTGTGCTTTGAGTATGTATCAGCCATGGTCCAGTGACTAACACCTCGACTTGTCATGCAGAGGCTTGATTGGTGGTCTGAGTTCAAATATCTGTAACTGAGGATCTCATAATTTTTTCGGTCATGCCTGATTTTTAAACAGTTGTACACTCCGCAATGTTCTTTTCTTTTTCCTGTCGTTTTTACACTTTTTTCGTTGTGTTAAAATGGTCGTTGAGGCTATTGTTTCCAGCCTGACCTGGGTTGTACAGGTTTTTTTCCTATTATTGGACAGCAACGCAGTTTTTGATCCGCGTTTGTTCTGTACTTGCAGAACATTCCTGTCACAGTTTTCAGCTTTATGGCCTTCTCCAGCATAAAGCTTTATGTTAGGTGCAGTTTTATTCACCGCTTGATGAATCAGATGCAAGAATTTTTTTGTATTGCCTACGCTGTGCAAAAATAGTTTCAGTTATTCCTCAGTAGGGTGAATTTTTTTAGTCATTTGATATGCAACTGCGTTTTATTTACCCCATGTCCTGCGCGTCCTCTTTTACATTTCTGACAACGTTTTAAAATTCACAGGTTTATTGCAAATAGTTTTTTTTACCATCGTGTCATGGATGAAGCATTTACAAACCCTCAACACCCTGCCAGATTTGGTGGTATCCGCGATTGGGCTATACATACATATCGTTCTGAAAAAAGAGTATAGTGAATCGTTAACTGGTGTTCCACCTTACATGCTACATAAACTTGTTCGGCATCTAATGAGAGTTTTTTCTCCATTCGACCAATTTCAAGTTAATCTGGTGGATAATATCGAGTCTATCAAAACGGAACGATGGCTATGAATTGCATGGGTTGTCCCACTGAAAACGAAGACAGGGTAAGCGCTTCAAAAAGCCTTTCAAAACATTTTCACCAATGATCAAGAGCCACTAAACGTGAACAGTGACAAAGAGAAGTAGTTTTTAAATAAACACGTACAAAACTATTTTAAAGCAGTTAACTTTAATTTCTTTGCAACAGAATCCGATGTGAAGGCAGCAACAGCCGAACGCTTTAACCATATGTTAAAATCCATATGTTTAAATATCTTATGTATGCCCCTACACGAAGGTACATCGACGTCTTACTTGAACTCGTGCTGAGCTACAACAATCGTGTTCACAGATCACTGGGTATCGCACCATCTGAAGTTATTGATGGGAATGCACCGACACTGTGGTTGTACATGTGGAGATATTACACTGCTGCTCCTTAAACAACACAACTGTTAAAATAGGTGATCACGTGCGTATTTCAAAAGTGTTTATCTACCGAATAGGACTGAGGAAGTGCTTGACGTCTCAAAAATCATATACCGAAAACACATTGTGTATAAAATATAAGTATATCGCGGTGATGAGATTGTTGGGGTATTCTACGTAAGGAGTTGCGAAGGGTTATAATACCTGAAGTATATAACATCGAACAAATTATTCGAAAGCGCATGAGACTGGGTGTGCGTGAAGCTTTTATGAAATGGTGTAGTTATCCCGACAGCATAAACAGTTGGTGTGGGTACGAGCAGACGAACTTTTAAACCTTTAACAAGCTGTGTTATGGATCAGTTGCGATCGTGATTCGACATCATCAGCATCATGTTTGAAGACACGGATTTCTACGTAACCTTACCTTCGAATACTGCAACAGATGATGAAAAACTGTTCAACACAACCCCTCATTTTATTACGAGACTACCTCGTATGCTACATTGCTAAAGTCGGTGGGAGACTGGGTTAACAAAAGCGCATTTTTCAGCGCTTTTCAAGAACATTACCACCATAAGCAATACTTTTAAAATCAGGCTTAAGCTTGATCAAATCGAGGAGGAAATAAAATTCAACATTTTACCACCTGAGAGAAATCCGTCGCTATCGTCTTTCATACACGAAGTTGAACTGGTTTTGCAGGCATATTTTTATTGCTTTAGCACAACAACACTTCTTCAGTGCAAACCATCGCATTGAGTTTACCACAGAATGTTGAGTTTCATTGTAATTCTCCTGAATTCTGCCAGATCTTTAATGCTTCATCAGATACATACTTTGAGGAGAGTTTCACTCTGTCTCCAGTTTACAATACAACATTTAGGTGCGTACCCACATTTACCATAACGGTAAGGTATCCAAATTTCCTAATCTATATCAAAAGGTCGTTGAATTTAGGAGTACCAAATTACGAAACAGGGTCAAGCCTTCAAATTTATAAAAGACAGTTATATTCTCTTATGTTGAGACAAAGCTGGGCAACAATTTTGTGCAGTTTGATGAATAAACAGATCACTTCATTAAATTTCCTGCAGTCACTAGTATTGGTTTTATTCCGGACAGGTTTCTGAACAAGAAATTGAAATTTCCTGTGTCAATTCTTTTAAACTAAGCCGACGATGGTTTCATTGGCAGTGTTATTTACAATCCACCTCAACTGCCAGAACAACGCATCTTAAAAATATCTGAAAGGTATTGTTGAGGTGGACGTGAAATCGATTCCCCAGTCAGAGCAGGCTTCTTACAACTTCAATCTCACACCCAACAAGTGTTTTCATTTCAAATGCTCGGAGTTCCGTTACATAAGTTTTAGCGAGGGTTTGTGTTACACGTTAGGCTTACACCCAGATCTCGCTGATCCGACACCGATCGATCTTACAAGAAGAATACACGGTTATTATCTATACACAAGCATCATTCGACCTCAAATAGTAGGCAATCCTTATTTACTGAATTAAGTGGATCTGCGTTTAAGAATGTACCGCAGTAAAACACCTTTCGTACTCACGTCAGATGCCAATAATCCAAACTATCGAGTGGTGATCGAATGAGCAACTTTGAATGATGAATGAGTGAAATTGAGCGCTGCGACATTAATCGCACATGCAAAGACTCTACAGAGCAATAACGCATTTTATACACTCAATTGTGTGGAAATGAGAAGTGTAAACATTCAGATGGGTGCGAGAAACCACACAGTGCAGAAACTTACGTATAACAGGTCCGATTCCCTTCAAGCTCATTTTCGTGTTTGTCGACAGCTTCATATTAAGCGAATCTATACAATTTTAAGCACTTTAACTTTTCTTATTTCTCTCTGTAGCTTGATGCACAAGCCATTCCTCAACAAACCTTTTCCCCTGACTTTCCTTGAGAATTCATCCATATGCTTAAAGCTGTTGGGCACGTAAGAGAGAAACGTACATAATAAGGTTTTAATTGCTCTTATTTTATCATTTCAGACTGTTTGATATACTACTTGCTTGCGGCAGCAAGATCGTGACGCTGGTGTTTCACAAACGGACTTCGCAGTAGGGTTTATGATTATTTCATACGATCTTATGACAGAGAGAAATAAATTTAAGGAAAACTATAACCTAAATAAAAACGTAATGCTTAGCATAGAGTTTCAATGCACCCAACCATGGAAGATGTCAGTTAATCTAATTGCAAGCTGTCAATTTCAAAACCTTTTGGAAATCAATAAGGACAGAGCTGTTAGTTTTGATTTTACAAATTAAGTACAAAATTCGATGGACACCGTACAGTTGTGGAATGCCCTCGAAGGCGATGCGTACATGGCTCCGCTGACGAGAGGTGTCTTCCCGGCAGATGTAATCCTGTTACTTGTTCCTGTCTATCGTTCTTTACTGTTTGTAAACACGAACGATTAAAATAAATCTAGAACTCATTGGGTTGGTTTTTTAATACCCACACGTAAACAGGCATTCGTCTTCGACAGTTTCGGCAATTCACCTCCTGCTTAATTGCATACTTTCATGCTTAGAAACGCCTACAAATGGATGTTTAACAATCGAATGGTTCAAAGTTATCTTGCAACAACTGCGGTCATCACTGTCTACATTACCTGAAATTATCAGCCTATGGAATTTCATTGGATGCAGTCATGAAAAAGACATACACAAATGACTTGGAATGGAACGACCAGCTCGTGAGATGTAGATATCTTGCTGATGAACTACCCAGTAAATTCAACGCTGAACGTTCTTTTAAAAGGAATCAAATGTGTAGACCTTTTAATGTATTTTACAAATTTAAAAAAAGTGTAAAACTCTCGTATAGATTTAATAAATTTGAAATGAAATATTACAATTTGTTTATGTGTGCACGTGCATATCTATGGGTGTAATTACTTTATATATTTAATTAGATAATTTTTCGTGGCATTGAATTTAAATTTTTAGAAATAAAGTGGGAAAACACAGAGAAATTAAAGCATCATACTCAGTATTTATTAAATTTCATAACTACTACTTACGAATTAGCAAACATTTTTTTCTAATTCTTATTATTTTAACATTGACCAATCCTTCGCGTCGAGAGATTTCTTACTCCTTTTATGCATCAGTGATGAGGTAAGGGTTATCCAGGGTCTACTCGCATGATGACCTGACATGCCTGTTCTATGAAACGGATTCATAATTAACCTATCAGGAATTTTTAATACTTTTAACACATTAACCCTTTGGCGAATTCAAGCTGGCCGACCAGCAGAAACTTTTGAGTATTAATGTTCATCACATCATCACTAAGAGTGTTCATATTGGACCCTGAAGCGTGCGGCCGATGATTGAGAGAAGACCCTGGGTACTCCAGATAATAAGGTCGGGGTGCTCGTGAAGATGTCAGAACAACTTATCTCGGCAAAGTTTGAGATCAAGTTTCCGCTTATCAGTGAAATTACTTTGCATAAGGTCCACTACATAGCTTTCTTTGGTATCATGATCGTGATCATCATCGTCATCATCATCATCATTAAGGTACTCTTCAACAGAAACTACAGATCTTACCTCATATGCTTCGTACGAGGTGCGTGGCTCTAAACTTTTACCTTGCGATGTCGTTCCCTTAGTTTCACTCAGCAATAGTTGAAAAGACGGATCATGCAACCGGATTGATGATATATTTCTGTTTGTCGGATTTGTTACATCAATACCTGATATCTTAATCTGATCGGATCTGCATCTCTTGATGTTCAGGTATTTTTGTAATACATTAGGATAAAGGTCTATTTTCAGGTATATACTAAGCATAGGCGAGTTTAAGATGTTGCTTATTGTTCGGGAAAACTCAGATTTTTTATGCAAAAAATAGATATAATTTTGTTTATAATTTATTATTCTATTTTTTTATTCTTTGTTTTTTTTTTACTGTTTTGCAGACAGTGATTGTTAAGTATATATTGTTTTAATGAATGTGAATTAAAAAAATCTCCACGTGATTATCACTGTCTGCACAATGACGTATATTAAAGATAGACTCCGAATCCTATTGTTATAACTTGAATCAAATTAGGACACTCCATGCCCAGAACTGTCATGGCCGAAAGTGAGTGAAGATGATGCAAAACACAAGGCTAAACACAAGAGTAACGGATTAATAATTCTTTCACACGCCGATCACGGAGTGATAAGTTTATCTTTTCGTTTACTTTTTATTTGAAGTATTTTATTATCTTTTATAAACAATTTTTCGATCATGGTTTCAATTTCTATTTCGTTTCGATTGTCTTTCAGTTACGTATTTTCATTTTAGTTACGTATATAAGATTTATTTTTGTGGAAAATGATTCCTGATCCTTTTTCTTGTTTGTTTATACAGTTGTACGCAGTTCAACTTTGAGGAATGGTTTTGAATTAATTATTCCTCAAGCCCAAACACAAAGCAGCCAGACAGCTAATTACTCCACAGCTCACTCCTGCCCAGAATTATCATGGCTCAATTTGCTTCACTTTTTGCAGCTGTTAACTTAAGGATTCGGAGTCTATCTTTAATTTACGTCATTGTGTCTGCAGCTAGTTGTCCCTCGCGAATAATTTTCATGATCACGGATGTGTGTCCGACTATTGTTGATGTTCTTACCGTGGTTACTGTTTTTTTTTTATTTCAGACAGACCACTTCCAGCCACTGGCTTGACCAATCGTCCTTCCTTCTGGTCCTCCACGTCATTCCTAAACTTGCAGCATGGCATTCAACTTCCATTTATCATTTTCATTCCAATGCTCTGCAAATTACTCCTATTCTGCCATTCGATGTTTAGTGTCTTATTGAATTTATCTCACAGCAGCCATGAATCTTTATCGAACAGCATTGCTTTGCAGGTTACCCAATAAGGTAATAATGAAATTTCTTTTTGATGCTATTTCAACAATATCGCACCTAAGGGATGCCATGCTGCACATTTCATTTTTTTATTCCAATTAATAATTGTTATCATCTTGCAGTCTTTCTTTAGACATTTAATGAGAATTTGAAATTTCTTTTTTTATTCTTTATAAGGAATTAGTCTGTCTGAATTCTTTTTATATTTAAAGTTAGTTCGTTCAATGTAGCGATTATATTTCTCGTTAAAGTGTTTGGCTGTATTTCTTTATTGTATTCCAAGAAATATTTTTCTTTGATAATTGAGATCGCAATGCCTATTCCTCACGTAAATCATAACGTATAGAACATTCTTTTATGTGGAATATTTTGATATATTATAAATAAATATTGCATTTTTTAAACCAAAATAAAAGTCTTTTAACGAGCCACATTCATTCTTAAGTTTTCGGGGTTTCCTTTAAAGTATCACCCCTTAAATAATATATTATTTAGCTTCTCCCTCTTAACACTTCTTTTCCGATTGAAGTTTTTCGCATGACTTTTCGCATATGAATCAGAGTGAGGTGTATATTGAGTGTTATTCAGTCCGCGGATCTCGCGAGTATTCGAGACCCGACTGTATTCATGCTCTGTTAGTAAGACGTACTTTTGCATTTTCCTAACCATCAATTTATTCAGAATTGATCCTGCAACAGTTCCTAACAACAGCAGTAGCAAGATTCTCGAACCTTCCTGATTGAGAAATGCCTTCTTACTAAGGAGGGAAATTCTTTCGAGTGCCAATCGTTTTATCAGAGTTAAATGCCTTCTGAGTGATGGGTTTCACGCATCTTGGGAACGCAATAAATTGTAAGAAATTTCACAGGAGCAGTTCACTTCATTTAAATTTGTTTCGTTCAGAAAAGCTTTCGTTTCTTACGTGAAGCTTTTTTAATGTGTGTAAAAAATAATGGTGTTTACTTACAAGTGATAACATGAGGCACAGATCGCAATTGAAGTGACTTGAATATCACATACGACTTTTATCAGTGCAAAACCAAAGTCGGCCATTCATTTGGTAATATTTTACTCCTTATATGTAGAACGTCAGGTCAACTCTGTGTTAAGTCGACCAGTAAATAACTAGGGCTTCTTTCTTGATCTTGGAATGCCTTTGTCAGTAAATCAGTGTATCCTGCTTGGCCCAGATTCCATGGAGATTTCATAAGAAAAAAATCTTTCGAATTTAAGCTAATTGTCCTCATGTTCTTGGCTTGAGCAAACATATTTTGCGTGATTATGATTACTGAGATATTAAAATTTTGCTATAACGTGTATATATTTGCTCGATTAACGGAACATCTTGATTCGTGAACGAGATCGTCCAAAACCAGTAGGGCATGTTCTTAAATTTCATGAATCATTTTTGTATCCGGCACGCCCTCGTGGAAAGTAATGTTTGAGAGCTGTAGCTTCTGAATTTCACGTAGGATTACAACAGCATAACAATAATAAATATGAGAAAGAATATTTTCGAATACTGCGTTTTGAAATCTTAATAAATTGGCTAGTAAATAAGCTTCGCTGCTACCACTCGCCCCTGCAAAAAGGGCAGAGAAACAAAATGAGAAAGTAAGATTCGCTGTGACCTCCGTACTGTCTCAGTAGTGTAAGAAAGAGAGATGTTATGTTGTGTAAAAACAAGACGTACAAATGAAAAGTAAACCCCTGTGAGTCAATGAAACCTTTTATAAAACAACAAACACGTGTAAAAAGCAGATGTAAAAAGAAGACTACTCAACCAACCAACGTACGCATGCGTACAACGCAATATACACACACATCCACAGAGATACTCGCACTTAAACATACACACGCAGACACCCAAACAGGGGAGCATTGAAGACTTAGAATTGACTAGAATGAGAGGCGATAGCCTGTGTCAGTCAGTATTGCATTTATCAGTGAACAGAAACACGCATAATTTCAGCTTGGGTATCAGGACCCGATTAGCTTATATTGTGAGATAAAATCACAAAATCCTCTTTTGCAATGAAGCAGTGTATAACTAAGAATATAAAATTAATTTTATAATTATCAGCTTCAAGGAATCGGAACATGGCCGCAGTCAAGTGGTTAAGCAAGAACATGGCAGCAGCCAGATGAGTGAACCACACACAAGGACCACTACCCAAATCAAGGACCAACACTCAAAACAAAGACCAACGCCCAAAACAACAATCAAACCCAAAACAAAGACCAACACCCAAAACATGGGCCAACACTCAAAAAAGGATCACCACCCAAAACAAGGACCACAATCACCAAAAGTTAAAGACCACACCCGAAATGCAAGACCCGAAAATTAGAACTTGGTTGGTAAAAAATTAAGATTAAAAATTAAAATGAAAAAAAATTTAAAAACATCAAATCAGCTGTAACGTCACGGGAAAATACCCATCACATGACCTAAAGATGGCCGCACGTGAAATCAGTATGGTGGTGGAGGGGTTGTGGGATCACGTGACACGAATACTGTACGCTGATTTGTCCCTTTTGGCCACACCTACTTCATTATTATTCACCTGTACCTAGGACTATTCTACTCCTTCCTTGTATATGAATACTTTACAATTTTGTAAGTTACAATTCGTAACAATGTATGGAATTTCTTGCGTTCGAGATTTTCTTAGAAATGAAAGTTCTGAAAATTCAACATTTTTTAAAAAATTTTAAAAATGAGCACTAACTAGAGATAAAAGAGATACCAGAAACTGAGCAAGTGATGAGTGATCAAGTACTCATCGATATTCTCAGGCGGCCGTCGATGATGCAAGTTTATCACCTGAACAAATTTAAACTGCTGGATGAAGGGATGAATGGACAAGCTTTGAGAGTTGAGAGGGAATTGTAAAAACATTTAAGATTGCAGTTTAATTCCGATCTTGCTGAAATTTAACAATCAAAGCATGCAGTTGTCGAAAAAATAATGATTATCGATAATAAATGGACATTCACGATAATAGCAGGATATATTATTAAGAGGTAACTCAAAACTAAAAATGAAAGGCAAATTTATGCAAAAATATTTATCAGCAATGGTATAAACACGCAATTAACTAAAATCACGCAGGGACCAACTACAAAGGATGTTTGTATCTGGATTTGCGAGCTTGTCCGTTTGTAGGTTTGTAGGTTTGTTTGTATTTTAAACAAATCTATAGCTTTATTCCGAAATTGTTATTAATAAGGCAGTGACTATTGATGAAGCAAAGGAGTCACGCGTATTTCCCTTCAGCTCCGGTATATCACCTGGACTATCTGTTTTTCGTATTTTTCGTAGAATGGATTTCTTTGTGTTGCATTGATTGAGCTAATATTTAACCAATTGGGAAATATAATTTAATTTTTTGAGATCTACCTCTTTACCCACAAGTACCTCTTAACGCCGGGTACCTCTTCTAATCTTCAATATCTTCTACTTCTATCTATCTATATATATAAAAAAGGATGTTTGTGGGTGGGTCTGTCTGTACGTTTTATATACATATCTACAGTTTTATTCCGATCTTGATAAAATTTCCGATACATGATCTTCACAGCATGAGAAAAATAATAAATATCGCTAAAAAATCGATATTCATGGTTATGGCAAGGCATATTAATAAGAAATATCTCAAGACCAACAATGCATGGCGAAGTTTGTACAACAATAGGTATCAACAATGGTATCAGCACGCAATTCACAAACACTCAGCATGTACCAACAATATCTACCTCATGACCAACAATACAAGCAAAATTTGTGCAACAATAGGTATCAACAATTGTGTCAACACGCAACTCACCAATAACAATGAGCACAAAATGAAGATGCAATGATAAAGCACTCCTTTTCAAGAATTATAACAATGAACATAAAATGATGCAATATGGATAAGTTTCAATTTGTAACAATGCATAGAATTCCGGTTTTTCAGGTTTTTCTTACAAAAGAGAGTTCTACGTACTGAAACATTTTTTGTAAATCATTAAAAATGATCAGTAACTGGAGATAATGAAGAGATAGCAGACTATTGAGAAAGAGTGGAAAGACGACAGAAGAAGTACCCTTTTGGCTCTGTGCTGTATTGAGCAAATGGGAAGCAAGTAAAGAGAAGAATCGGCGACCGCTAGACTACACAAATTGATGAATGGCCAGTTTTGCTTCAACACATCGAGAGAAGACTGGAAATTGCAACAACATCAAGTGTACATCTGAGTTAAGATTACGTGAGCAAGAAATTATTAAGACTAGCAGTGGCATCCTTAAGGAGGTCCAGCCATTGTGAGCCTTTAATATTTTTCTTTTCGAATTTTAATTAAGAACTTTTACTGTAATAATTCTAAGCATTTTCATGTGTTTATTTTCATGCAAAATTTAATTTAATTTTTATGAGATTGTTCTGTTTACCTACAAGTGTAATTATCTTTGGCAACGCCATGTCCTCTGCGAGTTATAAAGAATGATATTTGTGGGTCTGTATGTTTGTTTGTTTGTGGGTTATTTCTTATTTTTTTTTGCAAATCTACCGTTTTATTCCAATCTTGATGAAATTTTTCTTACTAGACTTTTAAGGCATGAGAAAGGTCACTGTCTATATTAGATTTCCAAAAAAAAATAATTATTTACAAAATATTTGTATTCATTGTTATGATGTAAATATCAATAAAAAACTCTATAGCCACAACAAAGTGGCTATAGAGTTTTTTATTGATATTTACATCTTAATTATCCACATTAGCTTTCATTATCTATTCATTGTTATGGCAAGGCATATTAATGAGAAGTATCTCATGTCCAACAATGGAAGGCAATGTTTGTACAAGATAGATAAGTTTCAATTTGTAACAATGCATAGAATTCCGGTTAATCAGTCTTTTCTTAGTAAAGAGAGTTCTTAGTATTAAACAATTTCTTGACATTCTTTAAAAATTATCAGTTACTGGAGGTAATGGAAAATAGAAAGACGACAAAAGAAGCAATCCTTTCGCTCCATGCGGCATTGGGCAAATGGTAATTAGAAGAATTGGCGACCGCTAGACTACAAGAAGAAATGAATGGCTCAAGTTTTTGCTTCAAGACTTCGACATATAAAAGGGAATTGCAACAACATCAAACGTACATTTAAAGTTACATTACGCGAGTAAAAATTTATTTAATTTAGCAGTGGCATCTTTGGAGAGATTCATCTACTGTGAGCCCTTAAAATATTATTTTCGAGTTTTCATTAAGAAATTTCATTCTATTAATTCTAAGAATTTTCATGTGTTTTTTTATAATTTTGAGATTATACTTTTTAACCTACAAGCGTAATCACCCAGGCAACGCCAGGTCCTCTGCTAGTCTTTCTTCTATCTATATATATATAAAGAAGGATGTTTGTTTGTTTGTGGGTTTGTGGAAATGTTTGTGGGTTTGTTTGTGGATTTGTTTGTTTTTTATGCAAATCTACATTTTATTCCGATCTTGAGAAAATTTCGCATAAATGACCTTCAAAGGACGAGGAAGGTCACTGTATACGTCAGATTTCGAATAATTTATAATTATTGAAAAAAAAATTGATGTTCATGGTTATGGAAGGGCATAATAATAAGAAATATCTCATGAACAAAAATACAAGGCAAATTTGTGCAACCATAGTTATGAACAATGGTATCAACACGCATTATACAAACACTCTGCATGGACCAACAATATATATCCTATGACCAACAATGTAAAGAAAAGTTTGCGCAAAATTATGTAACAACAATAATCTCAACACGCGATTAACCAAAACTAAACCCGGCTCAGTAGAGCAAATCTCATGACCAAGAATGCAAGGCAAAGTGTGTCTGACACGATATATCACCTAGAATGGATTTTTTCAGTAAAGAGGTAAATTTCCTGTCTTTCGGATTTTTCTTTGAAAGTATAGTCTCTTCACAATATATTATATTGAGTTATTATTTTACAAATTTGGAGGTTTAATTTGATTTTTTTGAGATTCTTCTGTTTACCTACATGTGTAATTATCCTGGGCAACGCCGGGTATCTTTGCTAGTCTATTTTCTATATATATAAGGAAGGATGTTTGTTTGTTTGTGGGTTTGTTTATGGGTTTATTTGTGGGTTTGTTTGTTTTTTTATACAAATCTACTGTTTTATTCCAGGCTTGATAAAAACTTGCATGAGGATTATTTCGAAAAAATAGTAATTATTGACAAAAAAGCGATATTCATGTTTATGGCAGGGCATTTTAATGAGAAATCTTTCAAGACCAACAATGCAAGACAAAGTTTCTACAATAATACTTATCAACAATGTTATCAACAAGCAATCACAAACATTCAGAACGGACCAACAATATATATCTCATGACCGACAATGCAAAGAAAATTTTGTGCAACAATAAGTATCAACAGTGGTATCAACACGCAATGCAGGTATCAACAAGCAGGTACCAACAATATATACCTCATGACCAACATTGACACAGAGTTTTTTCAATATAGATCAGGTTCAATTTGTAGCAATACATAGAATTCCTGTTATTCTGGCTTTTCTTAGAAATGAAAATTCTTAGTACTTAACAATTTCTTGAAGATCTTTGGAAATGAATAGTAACTGGAGATAATGCAGAGTTAGCAGACTATTGAGAAAGAATGGAAAGACGACAGAGGAAGGGGTCCTCATCTCTGTGCTGTATTGAGCAAATGGTAGCATGTCAATAGAAGAATCTGCGACCACAAGACTACACAAAAAGATGAATGGCCAGGTTTTTCTTCAAGACATCCAGAGTGAAAATTACAATATCAAGAAGAATATCTAAGTATAATTACGTAACTAAGAAATTATTTAGGTTACTAGCAATATATATGGAGAGGTCAGTCCATTGTTAGCATTTAAAAATTTTTTTTCGAATTTTCATTTTTAATTTTTACTGTAATAATTTTAAGTGTTTTCAAGAAATTATTTTTATTATATTGCAAAATTTAATCATAAAAACAGTCAGAGTCACACCCGTGGTTATCACCTAGCTTATTTACTAGCAAATCAGATCGAAACATTTTTAAAAAAAATATTTTAACTATGTTCTGTGGGAATGTGTATATGTTGGAAACTCAAATGTTGATAATGCGATGATTGAATGATCGTTTAATAAAATTATTCATAATGAACATGAAACGATGATAAGATGACAGAACATTAGTAAGGCATCGTCTATTGATGAGGCAAAGGAGTCACGCGTGTCTCCTATCAAACGTCCAGATGGCTGGCAAAAACATATGTCTGGAAAGGAAAGAGAAAGAATGAGTATTGGTCAGAGAAATTCTGCAAATAAAACATAAAACAGAAAACGCTATACGTGAGTTTCAATTGTAGTAAGAGCTTCTACGTCAAGAGCAAGAAAAACTTGAATCTAAAGTATCTGGTATCGGTATGTCAACAAGAATTCATGTTTTTCTTATTTTTGGTAGAATGGAAAAATTTTTGCTCCGATTTGGATTCAGTTATTTTTTAACAAATTAGGAGTTAAAATTTAATTTCTTTGTGTTGTTCTGTTTAGCTACCAGTGTAATTAACCCGGGCGATTCCGGGTACCTCTGCTTGTTATATATATATAAATAGCAGTAGACCCGGCATTGCCCGAGATAATTACACTTGTAGGTAAACAGAACAACCTCAAAAAGCTAAATTAAACCTCTAAATTTAAAAAAATTTTTAACACTACATCATCATTCTGTGCTCATTGTTGTTGGTGATACTATTGTTGTTGCGCGTTGATACTATTGTTTATGCGAACACAATGGGCCTATTGTTGCACAAACTTTGCCTTGCATTGTTGGTCATGAGATATATATTGTTGGTTCATGCAGTGTGTTTGTGAATTGCGTGCTGATACCATTGTTG
>JAHWFO010061074.1:19629-37073 GCA_023313115.1 Rhysida immarginata
CACCCACAAACATCCTTCTTTATATATATAGAAGAAGAAGGATGTTTTAGGGTCTGTTTTTCTGTACGTTTTTTATACAAATCTACAGTTTTATTCCGATCTTGATGAAATTTCGCATACATGACCTTCAAAGCATGAGGAAGGTCACTGTTTACCTTTAGATTTAGAAAAAATAATAATTATTTTTAAAAAATCGATATTCATGATTAGGGCAAGCCATATTAATGTGAAATATATCATGATCAACAATACAAGGCAAATTTGTGCAACAATAGTTATCAACAATGGTATCAACACACATTATAGAAACACTCTGCACGGACCAATAATATATATCCTATGGCCAACACTGTAAGGAAAACTTTGTGCAAAATTATGTAACAACAATCGTCTCAACACGCGATTAACCAAAACTACGCCCGAATCACTAGTGGAAATCTCATGACCAAGAATGCAAGGCAAAGTGTGTGCGACAATATGGCCATCGGGTTCTAATCAACAATAGCATTAACGGTGCAATTGACACCTATCAATGAACATAAATTGAAGATGCAATGTAGAAAGTTCTTTTCAAAAAAAAATAATATTTAAAATATGATGCAATGACAGACATTCGTTGCCATGAATTATTACAATGAACAGGAAATGAATATAATAGATAACAAAGAAAGGCCAATCTCTCTCTCGATGAGGCAAAGGAGATATGCCTGACTTCATGCAGCTCCTTAACAAGCGTTCAGATGATTGGCGAAGTGTGGCATTTTTCGTGGTTTTGATTATAAGGTTTTGTGGTTGTGCATGTGAGCTTGTGTGTTTGGAACGTTTTACCGTTATATAATTTAATTAGCAGAGGACACGGCGTTGCCCTGGATAATTACGCTTGTAGGTAAGCAGTTACAACAACCACAAAAAGCTAATTTAAACCTGCAAATTGGTTCAATAATAACTCAATCTCTACAATATAGAGCGAAGGGACAATGCATTCTAAGAAAAATCTGAAAGACAGGAATTTATCTCTCACTGAAAAAATCCATTCAAGATGATATACCGGGACTTAGTTTACCAAAAAAAAAAAAAATTTTTAAAGGCTCCTAATGGATGGACCTCTCCAAACATCCTTCTTTATATATATAGAAAGATTAGGAAGTATATCAACTAGCGTCATCAAATCGAAGAACATATGGTTTGTCAGTGTTGTTCTATTTAATAATCGTTCGAAGGATCCATAATAATTCTCACCTGTCGAAATACATAGAAAAGAAATAGCCTACTTCAGAGAACCCAGGAGCTAAAGAGAAAAAAACTATCCGGACGTTGGAAACACATGAACAACTAGAGCCTCATCACAACAGCAGCGTTTACGAGATTCTATGTAAAAATCTAGGGAAACTTCAGAAGAAAGAGAGCTTCGTCTATGGCAGAAGCTTATGGGGGCTACCACGTCAAGGATAAGGGAAACTTAGGAGGAAAGAGACGAGTTGGGTATATCATATTATACCTGGCAACCGAAAGGAGCTTGATATTTGAAAGATGGCTTCTTTTGGGACCATATCTTATCACAGGACTTAGTTTGACCTCGTCTAGGCAAAGAAGTCAGAATAAATGCTGCTCTATTTGCAGCATGGTCCCCGAATCGTAGCGGAACTTTTGACGATGCAAGAAGAACTCGAATTCCATCGCAAATGGAGCGATCGGTTCTCTCAGCAACACTATTTGACTGGGGGATTCTCAGGAATGGTGAATTGTTGAGATATGCCTTGCTTCGTAAAGAACTCATCTAGCTCTGCATTGGTGAATTCTGTTCTATTATCGGAACGTACATATGCCAAATTTTGTCCTGTAGAGCGTTGTAGCTTTTGGCACTTCACTTTTTGTCGGAGTAGCACAAACAAAAGGTTTTCGTGAGAAATCGTCGACGGCTTCTAACAGGAATTTGTTTCCATGGAAAGAAGTGGTAGTCATTGGTCCCACTGTATCCATATGAAGTAGCTGTAAAGGAAGTGTTGACCGTTGACCTTGTACAATTTTGTAAGGGGCATTGCATAATCGTGCCTGAAAGCATGCAACACATGGTTTATCATCAATTAATTGCTGCAGAACTTCAAGACCGCGCATGCTATGGTGTTTCACGGCTGCGATGAGTTTTTTTGATGACGGATGGCCCCATGCATTGTGAAAGTTGCTATAAACGACAGCCATTGAAAGTAATGGAGGGGGGGGGTTCGTTCGGGAAACTGAATGGATATTTGAGACCACGGGAAGGAACGGGAAGTCCTCCGTGCCCTCCTGCGCAGCGATAGTCGTGCCCTTGTGTAAAGTAATGGAATAATCAGTTGGGCCGAAAAGAAGACTGTATTGATAATTGACTCATGGAGACAAGATTAAGGCGCCTGTTAGGGGCATAAAGCGCGTCATGGACTTTTAAAACTGCTCCTGAATCTAATAACACGCCAGCCGCACCAGTATCGATGGCAGCAATCGTTTGCTTAGGGTCTGCAGTTGGTATCTTAGGGACAGCTTTGAAAAGAATCAAAGAACTGTTTTTCTTTAATAACGTGAAATGGCCTGTTAAAACTATCCAATCCTTGTTTGGAACACCAACACATTTGGTTGCAGGTTTTTTGCTTTGCACTTTTATGAGACTTGCGCTCAGGATGTGAAGCTGATGCACAAGGCATGTCCTTTGTTGATACATCCAGGTGGGGTTATCACGGTGCATGAAGTAGCTGGAACTGCAGTAGTGGGATAATTTGCGGATGGACAAATCGTTTTTACTTGTCCTCGGTCTCCTCAATTATAGCATGTTCAACGGGCATTTTGATGTGGATATATAGGAGAAACAGAGATAGCACGCGAGGCTACACTTATTGAGGAATTTAGTGTGGTGTGGTCCTTAAAAACCACATTTAGTTGACTTAGGAAGGTTTCAATAGACATTGACGGGTTTGATTGGACTGCGAGTCTCAATGAAGTATAAGTTGAGGGTGGACCTGCGACCATATGGTCAATCAAAATTTTTTCTTCCAGAACCCGGGACACGGCTCCAGCCTGAGCACGAATTTATAGCGCTCTTGCTACATAGGCATTCTGATCATCAGCGTCTTAGCAATGCAAGGCTGAGAGATGCAGCATTATTTCAGCCTGTGTCACTGAATCCGGCCTTCCATATCGACGCTTAATTGCGTCCCACAATGTATATGGATTGTCATCTTAAAGCAGAATGGCAATATCATCATTCACCATACTCAGGAGGTAATGCCACACTCTGGCCTAATCAAGGCGCATGGATGAGCTGGAGAGAGATCTTTTCTTGGACATACTTGGCTAGCCTTTTGGTTTCGAAAAAGGTTAAATCTCGATAAGTATATTGAATGTAATTGCACTCATTGTCCTAGGGAGGGAACGACCCTCTTCAAAATATGATTCCTCCATATTGTATTAAAATAATGGAAAGAAACCACGAACCTCTGCGACCATATGAACAGAGGGTGAAGCAAAATAAATATGTGGTACTTTAAAAAAAAGAACCTCCAAACTTAAAAGACGTGGCTCGTTAAAAGACTTTTATTTTCATTAAAAATTGCATTTTTTATTTATAAAAAAAAAAAAATTCTGTACAAAAGAATGTTCTATAAAATATGATTAAATTAAGGAATAGACATTGCAAAAATATTTCTAGGAATAAAATAAAGGAATACTTAAATGTACCTTAAATACAGCAAAACACTGTAACGAGAAATATTAATCGCTACATTGAGCGAATTGAGATTAAATATAAAAAATATTGAGACAGACCAATTCCTTATAAAGATTAAGGGAAAAAATTTCAACATTCCCATTTAAAGTCTAAAGTAAGACTGCGAAATCATAAGTAATTATTAATAGGGAATAAGAATTGAAACGTGCAGCCTGGCGTCCCTTATTTGCGTTATTGTTGAAATAGCAATAGAAGAATTTTCATTATTACCTCATGGATAAACCCGCAATACAATGCTGCTCGGTAAAGAATTATGGCTGCCGCGAGAAAGTGGGAAATTTAATAATAAACTAAACATCGAACAGCAGGGTAGAAGAAATTTATACAGCATTGGAATGAAAATAATAAATGGAAATTGAACGCCATGTTGCAGGCTAGCAAGGACGTGAAGGACCAGAAGGAGGGACGACTAGTCAAGCCAGAATCTGGAAGTAGTCTGTCTGAAATAAAAAAAAAAAAACAGTAAACACAGAACGAACATCAACAATAGTGGGACACGAAAATTGTTCGCGAGGGACCAGCAGCTGCAGACATTTATAATCACTTAGCGATTTGTTAATTTACATTCATAAAAACAATACATACGCAACAAACTCTGTCTGCAAAACAATGAAAGAAAATTTAAAGAATAGAAAAAATAGAATATATAAATACAAATAAAATTATATCTATTTTTACATAGATTTTTTCCCAACACAAGGCAAAATTTGTACAACAATAGTATCAACAATGGTATCAGCACGCAGTTCACCAACAGACTGCATGGACCAACAATATACATTTCATGATCAACAATGCAAAGCGAAGTTTGTGCAACAATAGGCCCATTGTGTTAGCATCAACAGTAGTATGAACGCGCAATTCACCAATAACAATGAGCACAGAATGATGATACAATGTTAAAGCAATCTTTCCAAGAATAATAACAATGAACATAAAATAATGATACAATATGGATAAGTTTCAATTTATCACAATGCATAGAATTCCTGATATTCAGGCTTTTCTTAGAAATAGAGTTTTTGCGCATCATTGTGAGCCTTTAAAAATTTTTTTCTAATTTTCATCAAGAAGTCTTAATTTTAAACATTTTTAGGAAGTTTTAATTAAGAAGAGGTATTAATTTTAAACATTTTCATGTGTTTATTTTTTTAATATTGCAAAATTTAATTTAATTTTTTGAGATTGTGCTCTTTACCTGCAAGTGTATTACCCGGGCACCGCCTGGCATCTTTGCTAGTTATATATTTATATGACTAGCAGAAGAACCGACATTGCCCTTGATATTTATGCTTGTTAGGGAGCTGAGGGATGACACGTGTACCTCCTTTGCGTCATCGAGAAAGACTGCCCTAGATTATTCGAATATTAAATCCATTACCTGTTCATTGTTAAAAATTCTTGGAAACTAATGTTCTGTCATTGCATGATCATTTTATGTTTATTGTTAAAATTCTTTGAATAACTTAGTGCTCATTTTATTGGTGAATTGCGCATTGAGACCATTGTTGATACGAACACAACGGGCCTATTGTTGCACAAACTTGGCCTTGCACTGTTGGTCATGAGATATTTCTAATTATTATGCCCTTCCATAAACATGAATATCGATTTTTTATCGAGAATTATTATTTCACCAGAATCTAAGGTAGACAGTGACCTTTCTTATGGTTTGAAGGTTTAGTATGCAAAATTTCATCAAGATCGGAATAAACTGTAGATTTGCATAGGAAACAAACAAACAAAGAAACCCGCAAACAAGCCCACAAACAAATAAACATCCTTCTTTATGTATAGAGAAGATAGAAGACAATATCAATTTTGTACGAAAATTCATCATGAAAAGTAATCATACTCTGTCCAACGAAAGAAAAACTGGGCGCGTCTGCTTAAATTTCCAATTTCAATTATTAACGATTATTAATTTTACTTAGCAACAATTTCTAACAATTGAAATCAGAAACTGAGTTAGACAGGCCCAGTTTTTCTTTCCACTAACGTCTTTAACTCTTTCTCAATAGTCTGCTAAATCATTATCTCTAATTACTGATCATTTTTAAAGATTATCAAGAAATTGTTAAATACTAAGAATTCTCTTTTCTAAGAAAAGCCTGAAAAACAGGAATTCTATGCTTTGAATTTTATATTGCACAAACTTTGCCTTGCATTGTTGATCATGAGACATATATTGTTGATCCATGCATAGTGTGAGTGCATTGCGTGTTGACACCATTGTTTACACTTATTGTTGCATAAACTTTTATTTGCGTTGTTGGTCATGAGATATATATTGTTGGTCCATGCGTAGTGTTTGTGAATTGCAAGTTGATACCATTATTGATACTTATCGTTACTTTGTCTTGCATTGTTAGTCATGAATTATTGCCCTGCCATAAACATGAATATCGATTTTTTATCAATAATTATTATTTTTCGAAATCTGAGGTAGGCAGTGACCTTCTTCATGCTTTGAAGGTCTTGTATCTGAAGTTTTATCAAGATCGGAATAAAACTGTAGATTTGTATCTACCCACAAACAAACAAACATCCTTCTTTATATAGATAGATAGAAGATATGCTTATACCATATTATTTCTTTTAAACATTCGGTTAATGAAAAATACTCTGAGAGCATAGTACTCAATGCAATACATTTGGTGGTTTTCCTCATAATCAGTATATTACCACATAATATCAAGAGGTAATCAGTACTTGTATATCTGTTATTCATAGCAAATCCCCAATTTGCATTAGTGAAATCAATTAAATCATCTTTGTTTTACTTTGATAGATTGATTTTATAATTCTTTGTGTTAATACACATAATTATCAAGATCAACTGCTAAGCACCAATGATTATATGTATATCCGTTGTTAATTTGTGATAGAACATTGACTGCAAAGTAAATGTCTGGCCTACTGCGGTTTAATAGAACTGATAGACATCCCATCAATGATCTATACGGATATGCGTTCATTAAATCTGTCTCAATAATATCGGCCTCTTCTGCTTTTCATAGTGCTTCACTTCCCAGTTTTAACCCAGATATGCCTGATATGCTTTATTTTTATTTTTAACTGATTTATTTTTCACAGTTAATTAAATGTAAAAATTTAAAACATGTTAGTTCATTTTTATACTTTTATAAGGTTTACTTTCTAAGAAAGGGGTGTCCTATATATAGGACGTCAGGAATATCAATTACTATTTTCTTGATATTATCCAAAGAAGACTATGGATTTTGAGTGTAGTTTTGGATAATTTTTTATACGAAGGTGGGCTGAAAAGTAATGTCTCCAAGGATATAACACTTTTATTTTTTAACGAATTTAAATTTTTCTTCAAATGATGGCTTATTTTGTTCTCTTTTCAATGCATCATTCACTTTTTAACATAGTCCCCATCTCTGTCCACACACTTTTGCCAAGGTGACAATAGTCGTGACATTTGGTCGGAGAAGAAGGCCTTTGATTGTTTTCGACACCACGATCGAATCGCGTCTTTCAGCTCGTCATCAGAGCTGATTCGATGTCCTTTAAGCGATTCTTTAAGCTTTGGGATCAAGTAAAAATCGCTAAGAGTGAGGTCAGGGCTGTACGGCGGATACGGTAGAACCTCTATGAACTTCAGTCGCTGCAACCCTTCTTGTGATTCTTGACCTGTGTGCGGACGTGCATTGTCGTGCTGCAGAATAGGGTCCATACCCTTCCGAACTCGGAGCAACCGGGCGCGAAGCTTCTCTAGCGTTTGCACGTACTGTTTTGAGTTGATCGTGGTTCCTGGTTCCAAGAAGTCAAGGTGGACAACACCCTAGAGGTCCCAAAAGATAGTAACATGACTTTTCCTGCTGACTTGACAAACCTGAACTTTTTGGGAAGTGCAGATGTTGCATGGCGATATTCCAACGATTGTCGTTTGTTCTCTGGGTCAAAATGATGTGCCCATGATTCATCCCCCGTGAGAATACGCTGCAGAAAATCCTCACCCTCACGTTCGTACCAGGCAAGAGATCCCGGCAAACATTCTTTCTCTTCTCTTTGAGTTCAGGAGTGAGCATATGCGGTACCCAACGAGTACACACCTTAGGATATCCCAGCAACTCGCTTATGATAACGTGCACTCTTTCCTGGGAAATTTTGAGATCTGTAGCGATGTCATATTGTTTAATTCGGCGGTTATAACGAATCATTTGATCGACACGAACTCGTTGTTGCTCGTCTGTTGCTGTGATTAGTCGTCCACTGCGGGGTTGATCACCTAGGCTAGAGCTTGCCGGGTTTCGTTCTTTCACTAATCTTGCCCATCTTCTCACTGTACTGACGTCAAAAGTTGCATTGCCGTACACAGCTGTCATTCGGTGATGAAGTTGGGCAGGATCGCAACCTTCAGCTGTCAAATACTCAATCACTGCGCTGTTTCAACCTGACTTCCATGTAGGTCGCCATTATGTTCCATTTTAAGCACACCTACACCATCTAATGACACAGACATAAAGTGCTTTTGAAAGAGAACAAAATATGCCATAAATTGAAACAAAAATTTTTAAATTGGTTAAAAAATAAAAGTGCTAGGCCTTGGAGGCATTACTTTTCAGCCCATCCTCGTATAAAACTTACATTACAGGTAAAAATATCTTGTTTGTAAATGAATATAACTTAAAATGAACCAATTTAATGTTATTTTATGTGATAACTTTCAGAACATCTTATACATAGTTTCCTACATCGCATTTTTTACATCGGACACATCCGACACCTTGTTTGCTTCTCTTGAGGATTATCCAGATAGTAAAGGCGATCAAACCTAATATCAATATTTTAATTTACAGGGTGTCTAACCGTTGTGTTATTTTGTTTATCAAAAAATCTATTACAATTCTCTTACGAAATTCTACGTAGTTTGGTCTAATTTCCCCTTTCAACAAATGTGCAGTTGCAATGCATTTTTTTTGCTACATCCTGTACATTGTGCTCTTAGTGAAAATACCACTTTTTACCACGGTAAAGACTTGGTGTTTTGATCACAACTGTCAAGACTTCCAATTTATTTATTGTACTGATGAACAATATGTGGCTGTTCGATTGTTATGAACTTTTGTTCTTTCTGTGAGTACCTGTTCACATTGTGGATTTTTTTAATTGGACAAGAATTTGAAGCCGAAGTCACCAATTTTGTTGTATGCCATCTGCATACAATTATGTTTTTTACTTCAAATAATTGGAAATCATTGTGCCTCTATTTAACTTCTCCATGTTTTTTGAATGAAATAAAGGACATTTGCATGTTCATTATCTCTGAATATTCCTGTTCCTTTCTAGCCCCTTCGTCCAAATTCTTCCAGAAGAGCCAAAGACGTGAAAAAACTTTCAAAGTTAGGTGATAAGGTAGTTTAGCTTAAGGCATCAAAACACTGTTGTATCCTAGCACAATGGCAGCACCCAAGCCGAATTCCAATTATTCTTCTTTTCGAGAATTTTGATCAGTACATTAAATTTAAATACCCTAACCAGAATTAAGAAAATCATATATTTAAATGTAATATCAAAAATCCCAAGATTATTATTGTATGAAATTATAGTAATGTTTTTCCGATGATCGATCAACGCATTTCTGAAGTAAAGAAATTTAACTTATAACACAAAAAAAAATGACCTTTGTGTATAATAAACAACATTCTATATTCGAAATAACCTGTTTTTATAATTTTTGACTAGATTTATTTTTTATTTATTTAAGTATAATAAGGCTTATCAATGTATCTCGAAAGAGTAATGAATGCTCACAAGAGACAAGATACATCGAAATTAATACATAATTGGGAAAAATAAAATTGTTTCTATAAACGAAAATTATTACAGATGTACATGATAATACTATATTGAATCACTAATTTTTCTTCTCTTTTTACAATACAAATAATAATTTTTATACTATACAAATATATTTTTTTATATGATTGTTAGTTTTTAATATTTTTAAAAAAATTTAAATACAAAGGATATATAAAAGTATATAAAAACATAAAATTATCTCTTTATATACAATATAAAACCTTATATAAAACTTTATATGAAAAATATTGGTGAAAAAAAAATCAAAAATTATTAAAATCTATAAGGCTATTTAACCAGCATTTAATTTTCTTCTTAATAATATATACATTTTTTTTATTACAGTCTTTAATATCATTTGGCATTAAATTGTACATACGGATACTCATATAATCTATTTGATGACAAGCGAAGGAATGTTTCATTCTTGGGATGTCAATGCATTGTTGTGCGTTTCTTAATGCGTATTGAATAGTTCTGTATTTTGGTTTATTTTCATAATAAAATTTTTGTGAATATCTTCCTAAACAGTTTAAGTATAATTTTTGTAAATCTAAAATTTCTGGATTTGGAGTTTTTTAGAAATTGCTAACAGTAGATTTTTGTAAGGCTCTAAGTGGTTTTAAATAGGTTGTATAAGTTCCTCCCCATATAACAATCATATACTGTAAAACGGATTGAAATAAAGCCATGTATATATTTTTAATCATAGAATGATTAAGAATTGCATGCAGCGTTCTAATTGTAACTGTAATGGATTTAAGTCGTTGAAAAAGATTAATAATATGCTGGCTCCAATTTAGTTTGTAATCAATAATGACACCAAGATATTTGTAACTGTTAACTTGTCTTATACTAGGACATGTACAATTTTTAATATTAATGCAATCATGAGTATGGCATTTAATATTTTTGATAAAGTTATTATTTGGATATAGCCTATATCTAATATAAACAGTTTTCTGTACATTTAATTGCATTCCATTTTCATTTAACCACTTATTTATATTTAATATATCAATTTCTGCCTCTTTATAATTTATAAAATCATCTCTTGTGTAAGTCAAGACTAAGTCATCAGCATAACCTTGTATATGGCCATTCCAATTTTGGTTAAAAATATCATTTATATATAAAAGAAACAAAATAGGACCTAAAACCGTTCCTTGAAGGACACCAATTTTAATCTTTTCTGAAGTACTATATTCATTTTCAATCTTTAAAATTTGTTGTCGATGCAATAAGTAAGAGGAAAACCAAGCATGAGCGAGACCCCTAATTCCATAATGTTGCAACTTTCTAAGCAATTTATTTTGATTAACGGAATCAAATGCTTTTTTTAGGTCAAGAAAAATTGAAACAGGACTGAAATAATTATCAAGTGAGGTCGTTATTAATGAAATCAAATTATGAACTGCCATTTCAGTGCTTTTACCTTTTTGAAAGCCGTATTGCTTGCATGAAATAATACTATGTTTTTGTAAGAAATTCAACAAACGTTTTTTAACCATTTGTTCAAAAATTTTAGATATATTTGAGAGTAAAGATATAGGTCTATAATTGGCAATGTTTTTTTTTCCTCTCCTTTATAAATTGGAATAACAATTGCTGTTTTTAAGGGTTTAGGAAATTCTCCCAGTAAAAATAAGGTATTTATTAAATGAGCTAAAGGTTTTGAAAGGTTATTAACATTTCTACATAATATCTTAGTAGTAATCTTATCAAAACCAGGTGAGGAATATTTTGACATATTATTGATACATACTTTAATTTCATTTTCATTTACTGGATACAGAAAAAAAGATTCCGATACATTTACATCTCGTAAACTGAAGTTTTTATCTCTATTATCCTCATTAACTTGACACATGTTTATCAAACCTATATTACATTTATTTATTTGGTCTTTTAATTCATGAACTTGACTAGGTATTTTTTTCAAAACCTTACATTGTTTGAGATGCGGAGCACATGCTGAAAAATCGAAACTTTCAGAAAAAATTTAGAAAATACTTTTACTTTCAGATTAGGCTTGAAAAAAAATCTCAGAATGAACTTTCTACATTCATAAAACTGGAAAACCTATTGACATCTATTGAGATTAATTAGAAGTTTTGATACAAAATAAAATTACAAGCGTCCTACATGTAGGACATCAGGCATATCTGGGTTAATGTTAGACTCACATTATTTCTGGGTAAGTCTTTAAGCTGATCTTTTAATTTTTGAATAAAAAAGTGTGCTGATAATAAAAGATCTCATCATTAATTTTCCCAAAATTTACACCAAGCAAATACCTGGTTTCACCCAGTTCGTTAATAACTATTCTCTGCTTGAAGTCAGACATTATCTTGGTAACAGTAGCCTTATTTTTCCCAAATATTATTATATCATCTACTTAAACAACTAATATTGCCTGTGTTCTCCATGAATACACACAATAACACCACTGTAAGCTTTTAAATTCTAACTTGATGAACATATTATGCAACATATTATTCCAAATATGCCCACTTTGTTGCAATCCATATATCGATTTATGTAGCAGGCACACTTTTGCTCCTAAACTTTAACTTCAAACCCAGTCGGCTGCTTCATGTATATAGTTTCAATCAATTTCCCATACAATTATGCTGACTGTACATCTATCTGCTCATGTTCCCATAATAGCATTGCTATCAGAAAAACAAACAGAAATCTGATTAATTGGAAATTCATCACTGGAGAAAAAATTTCGCCATATTCAATTCCAAGTCTTTGTCTATATCCTTGAGGAACTACTCTTGGCTTAATATCATTGAATTTTTCTTTTATCAGACTTTTTTAAGGACTACATCTACTTATTGCCTAAAACATTCTCTTCTACAGGAGATTCTACAAGATCCCATAAGACAGTTTATACATCATGTCAAATTCGTACTTCATAGCTCCACTCCATTTATCTTTGTCTTTGTCACACATACGGTCATTGTTGTTTATAGGTATTTCGATGTGATAGCTCTCTTCCGTATACAAAGAACTATCAGTATAATCCAATTTTTATTTAAGGACAGCCGCAATATTATTTTTTTCATTCTTAACTACTGGAGTGATTGGCTTAGAATTAAATAAATTCTTCTGAAAATTATTGTTATGTCTCTCACAGTAATTCCTCACACCTTTCTCCAGATGGAGGATAATAATATACATCTTTTCGGGATTTGTCTTTTCTAATTACCTCCTTTCTGTTCCATTTATTCATATCCAACGCTGTTGGTTTCTGCAATGGAACAGGGTCGTCAGAATCCCCAGTTAAATCTTCTACACCAACTTCTTTAGGTTCAAGATCCTGACTACTCGTTTAAGTATCATCACTGTCAGTTTCAGAATCGTAACTTCTAAAATTTGTGTACTTATATTCTTAGTATATAAAAATATACAGTATACTCCTCTCTGTTTTTCATCAATCTTAACATGAACACGATTTATTACCTTATTTTATCTTCGGAGCCAGATACGATAACCTTTAGTTTTTGTTGAATATCCCACTAAAATTCCCTGTGATGAACGGGAACTCAGTTTATTTCTTTTCCTCTTTGGCATACGCAAATATGCTATAAGGCCAACTATTTTTAAATGTTTTGTAGACGGTTTCCGTCCAACCCATAATTCCAACGGGGATTTCAATTCATTCTGCTTGTGTGGACAGCGATTTCTGGTGTATACAAATGTATGCAGCGCTTCAGACTAAATTTACGCTCCAGTTTTGTATAATTGGTCGTACAAATAAAAAAGAAAATTTGTGTGAGAAATCAGAGGATGTGTAGGATCGCAAGTTTTTGTTATCAAGGATTTCAAAACCCTACGTGCAAATTGAACAATAGGTTGCAAGTGCTGCATCAAGTGAGAAAGAACAATAGCCTGTGCTTCGAAGCTCTGCGCGTGATCGCTGCGTCCAGCCAGAAAAAAAACGTCAAAGCCGTCAATGGAAGCATTATGGGTCACCACCTCCGAAAAAACAAAAGCAATCGCATACAGCCATGGGAAAGGTGATATTGACCGTGTGTTTGATCCCAAAAGCCCAACTTTACTGTACTTTCTTGAAAAAGTAACCACATTTAACGCAGCACAATATGGGTAGGGACGTTGCGATACTCGTTTTTGATACGAAATTCAGCATTGACATCAAACTTAGAGCTAAGTATCGATGCCCCGATACTATCGAGGGAAAGTATCGTATCGTTCGATACTCTTATAAGGAAAGCACAACTGCATGTATTTAAGTTTCAAGTAATATGAACTGTATACATGGTGTTTCTGAAAGGCCTGTACAAACTTTCATGATATTTTCCGGGGCCAAAACAAGCATAAAATCTTACGAGCAGTGAGTCGAAAACGCGTCACTCCAGAGTTATATTAGTTTGAGGGTTTCCTGAGTAGACGAAATTAACAAAAGCATATAGTTGTTGCAAATTGTGTAATTTGTTATGTTATGGAATGATTTATAGGTTTCACAAATGTCCGTTTGTCTATTTATCCGTCTGTCCCCTTCATATTTTATACATTTTTTCACGTAGAAAATTGAAATTTAGAACATAGCTTACCCTAGGCATGTCCTCCTTCACAATTTCATTTGGTTTTGATTCGCCAAAGGGAAGTCGGAATAACGGGGGTAGGAGTTAGAGGAACCAAAAGATCTACATGGTACTGGAGTGAAATTCGTTATCTTTTCTATACCCTCCTCGGTGGGGGGGGGGGTAATTTCTTGTTTTTACGATATAACAAGACAATACATTTGCTAGAATAAATGATCAAAATAGCCTCCGTTAGTTTATGAGGCCAAAATATCAGGTATATGACAAACGATGAAGCAAACCACCCAGGATCCGCTAAGAAAGAATTGCAACATCTGGAAATGGGGCAGAATAAGCACGCGTTTTCAAATTCCCCCAGAAAAGAAATCCAATGGGTTCATGTCAGGAGAACACAATTTTCTTCAGACATTTCTTTTAATTGTCGTAACTCTTCTTCTACTACAAAATACCTTCAAACCATTATATTATGGAAAGAAGCATCTTCTACCCCATGCTCATATTGTATTTTCTGCTTGTTTTGGCCCCTGGAACATATCCTGAAAGTCTGTAGAAGCGATGTACAACAACTTTCAGAAACACCATGTAGAGCGACAGCTTAAAACAGAAAAACGTTGTTTTTATTATTATTGTTGCAAAGAATATAATGTTTAATTTCTAATTTTGTAGCAAAGCCTACATAAATAATATCTCTTAATCCATTTGACTTTGGAGATGGGGAATAAAAGATGCAAAAATAAAATGTACAACGATATTAGAGGCGCGTTGTGGTGGCATAAGGAGTGGGACCGTCATTGAGCTCGGCAGATGGAAAAAGTGGAACGAAACATTAATAGGCATACGCATAAAAATATATTTCTAAAATTTAAAAAATAGTACCGATACTAATTACCGATATGCATATTTTTTTTCGATAGCACGATATTATCGAATAACCGATATCCATGCCGCTACTGCCAATATCGAAAGAAAGTATCGATACTTACTCATATCAGTAGTATCGCAACATCCTCAAATATGGGGAAATAGTGAAGGCACTGTGCACGGCCATCAAATGCAAGCATCCCGGAGTTCTTAAAGAAGTGCTTCTTCTCCACGACAACATGCGTCCTCACACCTCGAAGGCAATGATAGACCCCATCAAAAAGTTCAACTGGGAAACAATGCAGCATCCACCTTACAGCCCTGAAAAATCCCCATGTGACTTTCATGTGTTTGGGGATCTCAAGAAACATCTGCAAGGCCACAGGTTTCAGTCAGACGATGAAGTAAAGGAAGAAGTATTGGAATGGTTCCACACGCAACCGAAACACCTTCTTCCATAAAGGATTACACGCCTTGTTACACAATGGGATAAATACCTTAGCACATTCAGAGAGTATTTTAAAATTCCGTGTATAAACTTTGGATGAAATAAATGATTATCTTTTTCATTTGTATAGCCCTTATAGTTACTTTTCCAGAACTTTTTGTTAAGCTGAACTTCGTGGATTTACTTAATCTACAAAATTTGCAGTGCTCTAATTCACTACTTAATTTACTTACACTTAAACATTCATAAATTTAACCATGTTTTTTTTTAGAATACATTTATGTGATTTAGCCTGCGATGTGCAACTTCCATATTTACCATAGTATTAGAATTACACTTTTTTATTAAGTTCACAGTATACTTCTGGGTTAATATTTGCACTCAACACATAAGTTTATGCACCCGTTATACTCTAAAGAAATATTTACTTTCTGGTTAAAAACTTGCATTCTATTCCTATGCCAAATCACCTTATATCCCACAATGTCCCTAATCGCTCCCCAAATTAAATTCTTTCTCAAATTATGTACAAAGAACACATTTTTACGAGTTGAATTTATATTTACTCCGTACTGATTTATAACATGCACACAACCTCACCCACTTCGGTGACTTTGCAGGTTGCGTTTCAATCACGGACTAGCGCTTTCACTGGAGATATAGTTCTAAAATTTGTATAGAACCGTCTGTCATTACAAAAACGTGCCGCAGCCACGCTATCGCCCAACCAATTATGGTGGATTTCCATGTGCGCGCTTTCTGCCTGAAAAACAGCGCTGACAAACGCGTACTGCCGAATCTAGAAGTATCAAAGCAGTGAGGCAGTTTTGGCAGCACGCATTCTATCGACAGCGTGTTTCCATGTAAGCAGCTGTGCACATGCGCACTACACTTCACTACGCCTCAAACATGTTACAAATCATGGCGGCCGTTCAGGCACGTTTCTTTGTGTTCGTGTCGATGTTTCTCCCAGCATATAAGTAATATATCAATCAAAATATATTCAATGACTATGTAGAATTGATGAATATTATATACGAGTTTTGGTTTCGTAGAAGAGAAGTGCATTAGCGTTTTCATGTTCACGATAAGAGACCTAGCGAAAGCTTCGGCATTCGGTTCAGGTCTCTTTCTAGGCCTAACCACAGCGTAGCGTAAACGTTGTAGAAGAATAAAACTATTATAAATTACATTAGATATATGTGGATATATAAGTGAACGCAAAAAAGAATGCACGTAATGCAATTATTTTCGAATAGGTTTTACGTTAAATTTTTTATTTTAAATAACAAGACGTTCTACGATCGTGAACGACATGGTGCCGATGGTTTCAATCCCGGGAGTTGTTGGTTCTTTTGCCGTCGTTCCCTAGGCCAGGCCCGGCGGCGAAGTGTAAACAAGCTCCTGCTGAAAATTACACTGGAGACACAGACATAAATTAGTAGCACAAGTACCATATTAGTGATCTGTGGCATGTATATTAAAACGAATATAGAAAGAAAGCACACAACTTTATTTTCGGGCAGAACAGCGTTAATTTTATATTTTTTATTTGAGCCAATAAAAGATGACTTGTAAACGGGGTGTTTTAAATGTGTAGGCCTATTTTTAAAATCCAGCCCTTTGTGCGCGTCGGTGAAATATTTTTTTTTAATTTTCTTATTTATTAATTTCACAATTTCTTATGTATATATATATTTACACACAAAAAGAAAATGTATCATGTGCCTTTTATATAAGCTTAAACACTGTTGAAGTTTATCTGCCTTCTCGGGCTACTAGATCAAGTTCGATGGTGATCTATGATTATCCATGATAATCCAAAAATCCACCAAAGAAGCTATATTAATATTATTATTGTATTCATTGACTGACCTTTATGAAATATTTTAATAAAGAAATATTCTGATAGTCGATGCATCGACGCTCAATTTTACAAAACAAATGAAGCTCTTTTAACATCCTTCTTTTT
>JAHWFO010061074.1:37473-50823 GCA_023313115.1 Rhysida immarginata
TCATCTGTTCTTGGTAGAATCCTATCAATGACGTCATTTTCTGCCCAAATCGGCAGCAAAAGTTGAACTGGTTCTACTTTGAAATTCTGCCGAAATTCGCAGTGCGTCTAAGCGCGCTGCTTTTGTGTTTCCATATAATCAGCTAAACAAGGGCAGCGAAATTGGTAGAAACTGCCGATATGGGCAGAAAATGACGTCATTTAACGCGTTGACGCGCACATGGAAATCCCACTTTAGTATGCAAGCACCTTACCTTATCTTCAGTAACACATGTCACCTCATTTTCCAGTTCCATATCGCTCCCTCTTGGTGTTTGTTACCCTGCAGCTCATCTGGGTCTAGTCTATAGCAGTTCTTCTTCAGATCGAGCATCTTTTTGTTTAACCTTGATTTCGTCCTAGGTAACCTTGGTTTGCTATAGGTTCTCTCAGCTGATGAACTCGTCGTATTCTGATGTATGGACTGCTTCTTCTCATGGCATCGGATCTCTTTGTACTACGTAAGTTAAAAGAACTTGCAGACGGTCTTGTCTCGATGTCCATGTCACGTTGCTCAATTCTCCCCGTCTCAGCAATTAGTTGATCCTCCAGGGAGGAGAATCTAAATTCTTTGACTGGCAAACGATATATTATTTCGACAAGATTGTCGTATTTTGCTGAAAGCCGTCGTATTAATTGAGAGCATATCAGGTTTCAGGAATTTCATATCCTGCGTCTTTTATCTGACTATTCTTATTTCTTAATCGTTGACAATACATGCCGAAGGTTTCTTGTTCTGGATTGTATAGGATATCAAGAAATTCGTCAACTAAAGATGCCAGTTTTGCCCAGATCAAGAAATTCGTCAAGCATTTTCTCTCTTCAAGCATTTTTATGTTTTTCTCATTTTCCAGCCCCAGTCTTCTCACTTCTACTAATATTACAACATGCATTCCAAACTCACTACCCAGCAAGCATCCACTGTTTGGAAATTTAATTATTATTTTTTCTTTACATTCACAACTAAAATTTTCTTATCTTGAAATCTCTTAGGCTTAGCTTCATTTTACTTATCATCTTAGTGGAGCTGAATTGACTAGGACCAAAACCTGTTGGAGTATGTATAGTTTGTTTCCAAATCAAATTAATAACAGAGTGTTAAGGCTAGGTATTTTAACAGTCCATCTTGCTCACTGCCCGTAATTCCCAATGAGATGATTCAAGTTGAAGAAGGAAATATAAATAAAGAAATGTTTCCATTTAAATTATCTATAAGATAAAAAATATAACAATAATTTCGTTCTAATTAAGCAACACTGGTATAAACTTCACATAAAGAAGAGGAATTACAATCATGTATACATGCTTATCAAGATAGAGGAATATCAGAATAGATAAAAACAATAAGATAGAAACAACTTTTTCATGTCACAAGCTCATGAAACTTTATTGTTACTCATTCCAAAACATATTGTTGATGTCCTTATTTTAACTCTGATATACAAATCATATGATTTTCCTTTTAATTTCAATAATTTAAATTTGGTACTAAACTGTATTATAAAAAGTAAGTAAACTATATAAAAAAATTTTTTTTATTAATAAATCAACCACCAGAATATGGTTTGAAAAAACAGAATATATGACAAAGCAAATATCGTTTGAAAAAACAATATATGACAAAGCAAATATCGTTTGAAAAAACAGAATATATGACTAATGTAAAAGATGCACCCAAATTTATGGAGACAAAATATGGCAGAATAAATAAAGTAGCTAAGATCAAATACTTGGGAGAAGTGATTAAACTTAATATTCTGGATAAAGAAGCAAACTTAGTAAGAAACGAGAAAAATGGATTTTGCTTTTCAACTAACGAAAGGAGTCTATAACAAAAAAATTTATGCTGCTTAATGCCAAACTAAAACACTACAACACAATTATTAGACCTGAGAGTCTCTATGCGTCAGAATGGCTCGCCTTAAATACGGCCATGCAATTAGTTGCGATAGACAAGAAGGAAAGGAGAATTCTTAGAAAGATTGTGGACCAAAATATAAAAACGGGATTTGCGAATTGAAAAGTAATAATGATATATATGCCAAAACGGAGATGAAAAAGAGAAGATTAATATTCTACGGACATCTAAAAAGAATGGATGAAAGCAGATTGACAAAACGTATTTTCAATTACTTCGATCAAAATCCTAAAACGCAAATGAACTGGTTCAAGAAAGTGAAGGCTGACCTCGAGAAGTTGGAAATGACAGAGGAAAAGATAAACGACAGAGATGCATTTAGAGATGCATTTAGAAAACAAAAGAAAAAGTATTTGTTCGTATCCAAGAGAGGGTGAAGAAGAGAACAGGGACGCTATGGACAGCAGAAAGGAGAATGCAGCATAGCGAAAAAATGAAACAGTACTGGATGGAAAGAAAGAGGAGAGGGAAATCATGAATGTTGATTTATGTGGTCCTTAGATGGCCAAATTCGAAAGAAGAAGAAGAAATCAATCAACAGTTTCACACAATGGCGATACTGTATGGATTAGTCTTTAAAGGGAGAGGAGATAACTGAATAATTATTATGCCCACAGTGAAGTTCTGGTCAAGATCACTTCATTACCTTTACTCATACTAATATCTAACGCTCCTTGGATTTGCTCATGCTACTACTCAACGCTCAAAAGACTGATTGTTTTAAGTAAGCATATTGAATAAAGACAAGAGAAAATGCTTTTACTGTTACTATTACTTACTCTCAGGAAAGTAAGATCAAGTGCGAGAGCATTATCTCTCATTGTTAATACGTGCTAAAATACAGAGTGATTACAGAAGAATTTTACACTAAATTTATAAATTCTTTGATGTAATAAATTTTCAAATATGTGAAGTTCTTTTGTAATCACCCTGTAGTTTGGGAGAAAATCGAAAGTAATAAACGGGAGATAAAAATGCGGCTTTTAAACTCGAGCATAACTAGGATAAAGAGATGGGGATAAGAATGGGGTATAAAATGTAATATCCCGCTCAATTTTTTGTCTGCTTTCATGACCCATTTTAATATCCTATATACAAAATGTTCTTAAACGAATACCGTGTAGAATCCCGAAAAATATGCATCGGTTCAAAAAATATTTGGAAATGAAATTTTTTTCCTGTTATTTTTCTGTTTTTTTTTCCTGAAACTTTTTCCTCCACTCTGTTTAATAGCATAATTTTCGCCTAATCAATTAAATTTGAAAATTTCACAAGCTGCTTTTTATATTTCACAAAAATATTTTTTTAATTTACAAGTGTCTTTTTAATTCTTCAAACTACATATTTTATTTCACAACTTGTATTTTTAATTTAAATTAAAAAATATAAAAATTGTAACTGTTCATTTCTTACTACCCTCTAATGAGTGTATCCTCTAAATGCACAGGATGAAGCTTGATGGCTTTGTCAAATGACCCATTGAGCGAACCATCCAACCCACCTAATGAGTTGTTATCAAAAGAGGAGCAACCGCTTATCATAACTGTGAAGAAGGCATTCTGAGTTAGAGGACGCTCTGACGCCCTTGCTTACACTCTGAAAATTGCACTTGCCTAGCTTACATTATTAGAATAACTGTGTAAACTTTGATTATGAATTCGGACCAAAAAAAATGCATTTTTAATATTTTCAATTTATTTTTTATTTTACGAATGAGCAAATTATGATTCAATATAATTCATCATTACTTAGTTCTACACAGGAAAATTATTAGCAGCAGATAAACGGTATCAAACTTGCTTACCAGATACCTTTGCCAGGATCGCTATTCAAGAGTGATTGCTCTTCGATCCATCCCTGTACTTCGATCCTTCGATATTCATGGCGATGACAGTGCATGTTAATAAGAAGATCTTGATGACCAACAATGCAAGGCAAAGATTTTACAATATAATCAAGGTGGAATTTGTTACAATGCAAAGGATTCGAGCTATTGAGGCTTTTCTTGGAATTAGGAGTCCTTTGAACCTAACAATTTCTTGAAAAACTTTAAAAATGACAATAACTGGATATGCTGGAGAGTTAGCAAGCTATTAAGAAAGAGTGGAAACATGCCAGAGGAAGCAGTCTATTAGATCTGTTCTGTACTGAGCAGCTGGTGAACATATCTGTAGAAAAATTGGCAACTGCTAGATTACACAAAATGATGAATGGCCAAGGTTTGGATTAAGATGTCGACTGCAAAATGGGAATTGCAACAACATTAAGTGTACATCTAAGGTAAGATTACAACTAAGAAATTTTTTAAGCTCGATATGACGTACATGGAGCGGTCTCTCCATTGTGCCAATTAAAAAATTTAATTTCGAATTTTAATTATAAATTTTTAATTTATTAGTTCTAAGCATTTTCTTGTCGCTTTAGCCACGCCGGGATTATCGCCTAACTTATTGGTAACACGGCAGATCCAAACATTTCATAAAAATACTTTTGACAATAATCTTTGTGAATGTGAATATTTTGGAAACTGGGATTTTAATAACGCTATGATTGTACGTTTGTTCTCAAGAATTGTTAATGATGAGCATATATTGCAGGAACTGTTGTCACTTTCCTGGCCTTATTAGGCAGTTGCTATTACCGTAAATAGTGTACTTAGTGCCGGACCTGAAATACCGGCCCACCTGCATTTAGCGCCCGGGGTCTAGAAAATTTTTACAAATAAGCCCCGGACCTTCAATAACCGCCCGGGCACTTATTTCAGTTCATTTCATGGATTCATCCTCTCTTGTTGCTTTCTTACGGGTATTTTTGCTCTCCCAACTTCCACTGCTAAACCGGAAATTAGATACTAGCATATTTCTCTTCTTATTTCTTGCTTTCTAGCACATTTCAATATATAGACAATCACACAATTCATTGCGTTGCATGTATTGAATTGCATGTATTGAAATCTTACAATTCATTCAATAATGTCTTGACTTGCTGGAAGAAACGAATTATCCTCGCATTTGGTAAAACGCGTGTTGAGAACATGGGTTCGGTTCTGCGCATGCTCTAAACGTTAATGAGATGGTGTGCGTGCAGAAAACACGTGTTTGACGATTATTAGAAGGGCAGTTCGGTCCTTAAATCAAGAGAATTTTTTTATTTCTAGGGAGCTTAGCATTTTTTACGATAACTTGAAAACAAATAAAGTTTTTCACAGTCTGTTTTCACCAATCCATTAAAATTAGACAGAGTACGCAGAAGTACGAACGTGAGATAGCAGGAATAAGTACGTGCTCTAATAGCACGTGCTTCAATGGTACCATAATGATACCCTCTTAAACATTTCCTATAACAAGATATGGCATGTAATATATCAAACAAATCATGAACTAATATAAAAGAGTAACTAGTGATAGCAAGTATCGGTCTAATGGCAGGTGTACGTGCAAGGATGTCTCATGAATGAATATAACGGTAAATAGTGATGTCTGAATTGTTTAGTAGTACGTGTTTTAATGGTACCAAGTGGTACCATTGGAACCTTCAATGCTAAGATATGGCATGTAATATATCAAGCGACTCGTAATAACATGCCATGAGTGAATATCACGTGTAAATAATGATCAAAGTTATTGGTTTAGTAGCACGTGCCCTAATGGTGCCCTATGATACCATATGGTTACCTTGGAACTTTCAATGCTAAGATATGGCATGTAATATATCAAACGACTCGTAACAAGGTGCCATGAGTGAATATCACGAGAAAAAAATTATAATGGTTATTGGTTTACTAGCACGTGATCTAATGGTGCCCTATGAAACAATATGGTACATTGGAAATTTCAATGGTAAGATATGGCATCTTATAGATCAAACGACTCGTAATAAGGTACCATGAGTGAATATCACGTGTAAATAATGATAATAGTTATTAGTTTAGTAGCACGTGCCCTAATGGTGTCCTATGATACAATATAGTAACCTTGGAACTTTCAATGCTAAGATATGCAATGTAATATATCAAACGACTCGTAACAACGTGCCATGAGTGACTATCAGGAGAAAATAATGACAATGGTTAACAGTTTAGTAGCACGTATACTAAGGGTGCCCTATGGCATGATACCATTGGAACTTTCAATGCTAAGATATGGCATGTAATATATCAAACGATCGTAATAACGTGCCATGAGTGAATATCACGTGTAAATAATGATCAAAGTTATTAGTTTAGTAGCACGTGCCCTTATGGTGCCCTATGATACCATATGGCAACCTTGGAACTTTCAATGCTGAGAAATGGCATGTAATATATCAAACGACTCGTAACAACGTGCCATGAGTGACTATCACGAGAAAATAATGATAATGGTTAACAGTTTAGTAGCACGTATACGAATGGTGCCCTATGGCATGATACCATTTGAACTTTCAATGCTAAGATATGGCATGTATTATATCAAACGGCTCGTAACAAGGTGCAATGAATGAATATCATGAGAAAATAATGATAATGGTTATTGGTTCACAAGCACGTGCCCTAATGGTGCCCAATGAAAACATATGGTACATTGGAAATTTCAATGTTAAGATATGGCATGTAATAGTTTAAACGACTCGTAATAACGTGCCATGAGTGACTATCACGAGAAAATACTGAAAATGGTTAACAGTTTAGTAGCACGTGCACTAATAGTGCCCTATAAACCATATGGTACCATTGGAACTTTCAATGATAAGATATGGCATGTAATATATCAAACGACTCGTAATAACGTGCCATGAGTGAATTTCACGTGTAAATAATGATCAAAGTTATTAGTTAAGTAGCACGTGCCCTAATGGTGCCTTATGATACAATATGGTAACCTTGGAACTTTCAATGCTAAGATATGGCATGTTATATATCAAACGACTCGTAACAACGTGCCATAAGTGACTATCACGAGAAAATAATGATAATGGTTAACCGTTTAGTAGCACGTATGCTAATAGTGCCCTATGGCATGATACCATTGGAACTTTCATTGCTAAGATATGGCAAGTACGAGGTGCATTCAAGTTCTAAGGCCTCCGATTTTTTTTCTCCGGATTGGAAAGAGATAGAAACATGCGCATTGTTTTAAAATGAGGCCGCGTTCATTGTCAATACATCCCAGAGATGGCAGCACCGTATGGCAGATGGAATTTTACCGCCAGCGGCGAGAATGAGAACTGTTTTAGATACTTAAAATGGCGACGTTTTCCTTACTTGAACAGCGTGCAATCATTCGTTTTCTGAATTTGCGTGGTGTGAAACCAATTGAAATTCATCGACAGTTGAAGGAGACATGTGGTGATGGAGTTATGGATGTGTCGAAAGTGCGTTCTTGGGTGCGACAGTTTAATGAAGGCAGAACATCGTGTGACAACAAACCGAAACAACCTCGGGCTCGCACAAGCCGGTCTGACGACATGATCGAGAAAGTGTTTTGGGGGATCGCCGAATGACTGTTGAACAGATCGCCTCCACAGTTGGCATTTGTGTGGGTTCTGTGCACACAATCCTGCATGATTACTGAAAATGCGAAAAGTGTCATCCAGGTGGGTGCCACGAATGCTGACGGACGACCACAAGGCTGCCCGTGTGGCATGTTGCCAAGCAATGTTGATGAGCAACGACAGCATGAATGGGACTTTCTTTTCGTCGGTTGTGACAATGGATGAGACGTGGATACCATTTTTCAATCCAGAAACAAAGCGCCAGTCAGCTCAATGGAAGCACACAGATTCACCGCCACCAAAAAAATTTCGGGTAACTGCCAGTGCTGAAAAAATGATGGTGTCCATGTTCTGGGACAGCGAGGGCGTAATCCTTACCCATTGCGTTCCAAAGGGCACCACGGTAACAGGTGCATCCTACGAAAATGTTTTGAAGAACAAATTCCTTCCTGCACTGCAACAAAAACGTCCGGGAAGGGCTGCGCGTGTGCTGTTTCACCAAGACAACGCACCCGCACATCGAGCTAATGTTACGCAACAGTTTCTTCGTGATAACAGCTTTCAAGTGATTCCTCATGCTCCCTACTCACCTGATCTGGCTCCTAGTGACTTTTGGCTTTTTCCAACAATGAAAGACACTCTCCGTGGCCGCACATTCACCAGCCGTGCTGCTATTGCCTCAGCGATTTTCCAGTGGTCAAAACAGACTCCTAAAGAAGCCTTCGCCGCTGCCATGGAATCATGGCGTCAGCGTTGTGAAAAATGTGTACGTCTGCAGGGCGATTACGTCGAGAAGTAACGCCAGTTTCATCGATTTCGGGTGAGTAGTTAATTAGAAAAAAAATCGGAGGCCTTAGAACTTGAATGCACCTCGTAATATATCAAACGACTCTTAACAAGGTGCCATGAGTGAATATCACGAGAGAATAATGATAATGGTTATTGGTTTACTAGCACGTGCCCTAATGGTGCCCTATGAAACCATATGGTACCATTGGAAACTTCAATGCTAAGATATGGCAAAGTAATATATCAAACAACTCCTTACACGTTATTAGATCTTTTGTTATCTATAGCTTATTTGAATCAAGAGTATAGTACTCTTAGGCTTAATGGTATCTAAAACTCATTACTAATTATTTTATTAGTAGTTAATCGCTTGCCCCAATAAGACTTTAGTAATTTAATATGAAAATCGATGCTTACACATAACGCTTCAGCAATTGAGGCTCACTTCGTTTAACAATTATGTGAGAATTCTTACAAATTAACAAACTTTTATTTTCTTAAGTGTATGATGAATAACTTTACTCTCCATTTACCTTTCATTATTCAAGTTTATTCTTTTAAATTCTCTCTATACGTTAGCCTATTTATATAGTAATTTACAATTTAGTTTTTATATTTATTTATTTACTCTCAAGTGTATTAAAATGTTGGTTAATTCTATATATCCATGTACGATGCTATAACGAGAAAAAAATGTGCTCCCTTTATCCGCTTTGGCGGTAAAATCATTCATGTTAATCTTGAATTCAGTCCAGCACTCCGTATATAATTGTATTCAGCGCCTAAAACAAAACAAAAACCGACACATTCGGAAAAGTCGCCCGGAAATTTTGCATATAAACGTCTTTTTACTGGAAATACATAAGATAGCGAAGAGCCTAGCTCTTACTTCTCGGGCTGGTGAATAATGAAAACTTCCATGTTTTTGAATTTATATAAATTGTGTTGTTTGATCCATTTTATTAAATAACTCTTCTCCTGTTTGAAAAATTTAATATTTTGAAATAATAGTTCCCATCACAGTTGTGCAAATTTTTATAAGCTCCGGACCTATAATACCCGCCCGCCTCCATTAAGGTCTTAGGGGTCAGCTGAATTTTTGCAAATAAGCACCCGGGTGCTTACGGTACTTACGGTATCCTAACTGGTGGGTAAGAGACCAAGGAATCGAAATAGAACTAGGTGGCTAGACTACATGGAAAATCTGGCTTCGAGTTGCTTGGGCATTGCCTGATGGCGGAAGATCGCGATCGTTGGAGATCCTCTATAGTGCTGCTGACCCCGCGGGTTTGAAAAGTAAGTCAGTACATTCAGATAATTACATTCCCTATTCATAAGATAATAATCTTATTTTTCCTGATGATAAGTTAATTTTTTTTGTTTTTCTCAAGATATTTTCCAATTAATAAATTTAACTTTAATATCTGAAGTTAGAAGGTCAAACTATTTACACACTATGAAACTACTATAGTCGATTAATAAAATATAAATTTCAATAATCAATTCACTTTTAAATTGATTAAGAAAAAATCAATTCAATTTTGAATTGATCAAGAACGAATTAAATAAAACGTTATGAAAGAACAAAAATCATAGAAAAACTATATACTTGAATCACAATAAAAGGAATAAATGTTTATAGGCACGTGTTAAATTCTGTAGGCACTTAGTGATGTTTTTGAAGATAAAAAAAATCTACAGCCAAAATTAATCATACTACCAGAAATAGCCAGTTTGACGGATGTAGAACAACTCCTACTTACGAGAATAATACCATTTTTAAAAATTGTTAAGGTACAAAATAGGTTCAACCAAAAATAGTTTAAAGGGCAAGTGGTTTTATTTGCCACACAATATACCTAAAACTAAGTTTAAATATTCTCTACCTTAAAACAGAAGTAAGGCAAGAAATACCCGATAGTGTCTAATGCTTTAATGTCTCAAGTGGGGGAGAATGAATCGCGGGAGTGATATAAAAGACACCCTAGGGAAACCGAGGCTTATTATTAAAGGATATCATATAGTTGCGACCCAACCTAAATAATGAAAGTTATCCTGTAAAATTCAGTTAGTATTTTCTCAAAAATGACGCGATCACGTTCGAAGATTCCCGCTTGAGCCACTAACATCGGCAGAAGTTCAGCAAGTCCAGATTCTAAAGAAGCAAGACCATTTGATTCGTCACAAAGAGTATGTTAATTAGTTTTCCCTAAGCCATAAAAGCGCTTTCTTATTATAAATTCTTGTTGGTAGCATTGTAATTATTAGATATAGTTCTGGTTCATATCTACTGGAACCTCATTAGTTTAATGAAACTAGCAGTGCAAACTCATATTTTAATCTTTATTTTGTTTTCATTCTCTTTTTTATATGAATAAATTTCATTGTTATTATTAAACTTAAAAATTAGTCCTTCTTTCTTAAACTCAGCCCTTCTCAGCACGATCCTGTGATGGGACAAATACTATGTAAGATCCGGTATTGGGCTTTAATATAAATTGGTAATTAAGTTATTAACATTTTTCCCGATAGTAATCGGGTTGCGCAGACGTTTTTAATCTTATTGGATATGGTAATCAGGGTGAAGTAACTTACATAAATTGACGCAGTGCGACAGGATATTTGAGTTAATAAAAAAAGTGATTTGATGTTCTTTGTATTTTTAAAAATTGCTTAAATCAGAAAAAACTTTAATTTTAGGACCTAAGAGGGTAAATTATGTGGAAAATTAATTTTGACATCTTAAAAGAGAAAGAAAATGGCTCAAGCATGTTTTCGTTTGGCAGGTGAAGTGGGTCATTATGATGGGTTTACGGATCCGACATTATTTTTTCAAACAATTGATGAAATTGGCACAGTTTGTAACTGGGTTTCAGAACATAAATTTAACATAATGATGTAGGCTTTTTATTGTTGTTAGCATGATGTAGGCTCAGTCTTATTGTAGGCATCATGAGGCTATGTCAGAGATAAAGAATTTTGACGAAATAAACAAAAAGATAATAGAGCGATTTGGCAAGGAGCCAAAGAATAGAAGTGAAAGATTATTTTCCGAACGTCATTAGAAAAAAAGGAGAAACTGTTAGAGACTATGCTACACGTATTCAGGCACTGGAAAAGAAAACGATGATTCAAGTAGAGGAGTAAGGCCAAGATGCAAATGTTTAAAAGAGCATTAGCGAAACAGTTATTGGAGGAAAAAATTAAAGAGAAATTTTTAGAGGGCTTGCGACCTAGTTTACAGAAAACCGTATTATTCAGAAAACCAGATAATTTACAAAAACTATTAATTATGCAGAAGAAAAAGAAGAAATTGAACTAAGGTTCGCGACGGGAAAGTATGGCCTAAATTCAGTAGGAAAAAGTGACGCAGAATTATTAGAAGAAAAAAGAACTTAGAAATTCCGAAACTCAATTAACCCCTAGTGCCCTTACTCGACCAACATACTAAATTCTCCATTCAAACTCCAATACTAACATAAATTTTACATAATATAATCTAATAATATTAATTATTTCAAAATTCCAGATAATTAATAAACTACTATTTTATTTTTGTTTTACCCTCCGGAGACCGCACTTGTCGGCCTAGAGGCCATACCGGCTCTGGACGGGATTATTATAAAAGTTTTCTTTTCATAAATAAATAAATAAATAAATAAATAAATAAATAAAACTCTGTTAATTATTGTAAATTTGAATGAATATGGTATATTTATTTCTTAAGTTATGTAAAATTAGCTTGCAAATCGTTTTTATATTTTTTGTAACTTTTGTATATATGTTCCCATTTGCCTTCTATATTTTTGTGTAAAAAGATCTCAGATTTGTGCCGCTTGAGCCTACGTAGTTTTTGTAAAAAAATACTTCTCTCCTGTCATGGCTGCCATTCAGGAGGTCGCCACAGACGTTGTAACTCTTGTACATGTAATGTAATGATGGAATCATTAAAGTTCTTGCTATGAAGTCTAAAAATCTATGTTTGCATCTTTATTATCCATGTCATCTTTATTTAAATAGGCATCAATGTAATTAAGCCGATTTCTAAACAAGATTAACATGGTTATGGGCCGAAGCAACGCATGAGGCCTAGCGATGTCAATGATGCGAGCAGTTTGAGAAGCCTTACAGCATTAAAAGTGCATGATCATTGCCCACAAGTCCATAAATATCGTGGGCACAGAAACGGTAAAATTCAATTCCGTGTTTTCATAAAACTTTGTTTCATACTTTTTTGAAGTTCCAGATACTCTCCCTTCTTTTTCTGAGTGGGTTCACTACAGAAAAGATGGTGTCGTTCGATTCACTGGAATCGAAGAATGCCAAGTTACAAGGATCAGAAAATTACCGTGATTGGCTGAGATGTGTTTATGTTACTATTATCTCATCATGCCTTTAGAATTGTCGAGGGTAAAGAGGATCCACCTGCAGCTACTGCACTAGTGAGTGAAAAGAACGATTTTACTCACAGACAAGGTAAAGCTATGTGCGATATTTATTTTTCCTTGGAAGCATTTGTAAAAGTAATTATTGGTGGAACAAGAGATCTAAAGATTGCGTGGGAGTTGTTGCAAGCAAACTTTTGGCCATCGTCGGAAGCTCTTGTTGGATCATTATTGGCAGATTTCTAGTGCTACAATGCAGCGAGATGAAAATATCTCATTTTATGTGACTTAATTAAAAGATTTTTCACGCAGGTTGAAAGACTTGAACTGTCCCATTGCAGATCTACATCTGGTCTATAAGATATTAAATTTTTTACCCGACCGGTTTGCACCAATTGTCTCGATACTATATTAGCTTCCAGATGACGAATTTACCTCAAAGACAGTTGAAAAAGCTCTTTTGGCAGAGGAAGGTCGTGCTCGACATTCGAATATAGACTTTAAAATGATGGTTTAGCTTTTGTTTCAATAATTTAATTGAAAACCCTGTAAACCCTAAAAAAAACCAATGCAAGATTTTCGAAGTGGTACTGCGACAGTTAGTGGTAATAGACGTTATCCAAATTATAGATGGAATAGGTGCAGTAATTATGGACATATTTCCAGATTTTGCACTGAACGGGATCTCTCATGTATTTCTATGTGGCGGCCCGCCCCTCTGATTATGTTGTTCCATATTTTTAAGAAC
>JAHWFO010061074.1:60823-72900 GCA_023313115.1 Rhysida immarginata
TTTAATGGCGCAGACGACTGCATTAATTAGGGTCTGGGACCCGTACACTATGTCAAAGGGTAGTAGTATAAGAGGAAACCCACGTGGTAGAGGCAGTAAACATGTTAGAGGAGGCAGTCGTAACACATTGCATGGGCCACACACCAACCTTATGGGCTCATGGTTTGCTGCAGTCTCCGAATGCTCTAGTTTGCCTCAATATATTGATAAATATTTGAGACCAACTCAAGTAGAACCTACTTGTTGTCCACAGATTTTAGTATTAATTTATGGTCAGTATATCAGTTTATTTTTGATAATGGGGCCTTATATCATATTTGAACCAATCGAGAATTAATTGCTATATTTAAAGATTTGGACAAACCAATTGTTCTGGGCCGTGGTACAATTAATGCGAAAGGATTCAGTGCAGTCTTTCTTGTCTTAATTAAAAGTTCTAGTTGAAAACCTCCTATCAATTAAAAAGATACTTACTATGTGCCAGATACGAATAAGAACTTGTTAGGTTTATATATCATTGATTGTAACGGCTTTTCTTATCTGGGCCACCATGGTCAAGTAGAAATTTTGACAAAAATGGAAACAGTTATCTGAAGGTTAATTTGGAAAATACTCTTTACCCGATAAAAGCAATTAAACATTCAAAAATTTACTTTTGCGGTCATTATTGATAATAATGTTGCTCCTCAGAAAGTAGATTTGTCTTCTTTAAACATTTGGCATGAAAGATGTGTACAAATAGGTTTAGACAAAATCAATCATGCAAGTTAAAATGGTTTGGTTAAGGGCTTGCCTACTAGTTTAAACCAAGATGTTCATGCGTGTGGTGTTTGTACCAAAAGAAAGAGGTCCTTTTAAACGTTTAACGAATATTTCATCCACACAGCTTTTCGAATTATTACAAGTAGACTTATGGGGACCTGCGCCATTACCAAGCATAGGGAGAGCTCACTATTTTTTAGCCATCGTAGATGATTATACAAGATTTGTGACCTTCTATCCTTTAAAAGCAAAGCCAAATGTCATGGCTATTTTAAAACAACACATTATTATTGTAGAACGTCAGATTGGTCTAAAAGTTTTAACAAACAGATCAGATAATGGCATGGAGTCGAACAGAAATTGTAAACTCGTCGAATCATCGTTTGGTGTAAATTTTGTCTCAAGATTTAGTCAGAAAATTCCAGAAATGGTTCGTCCACAACTAATTGATAATAGCGATATTGGAGAAGTTTGTCAGTTCCAAATATTTTAGATTCATCATCAGTGTCATCAAGTTCTGTTAAAATTCCTATAACAAAGTCACCAGAATTGATTGTTCCAAAAACTAAAGTTACTCAAAATTGTTCAGCAAGTTCTGATAGTAAAGCCAATGGTGGAAGCAAACTGGGCCCTTGTTTAAGGCAAATAGTTACACGTTCTAATGGTTCTAAACGAGATGTTTATTACATTTCATCTTATAATGGTAAAAGATATAATTCGAAAGCTAATATTGAAGCTTATTGTAAGGAAAATGGTTTTCTGTATAAGGAAGATAAGTTTGAATTCACCATGAAAGAAAATATTGTTGTACCTGATCAACTTCCTATAGAGAGCATGATTTCCACAGACGAATGTAGTTTATATCGTACTTCAAGTGATACTATAATATTAAATTATGTACCTTGTTTCACCTGTCAAATTCCTAATTCATATGAAGAAGCTATGTCTTCTAATTACTCAGATTGTTGGAAACAGGCAATACAGAAAGAACTTTTGACTATGGTTGAAAGAGATGTATAGGAGGAAATCCCGAGAGCAGAAAGTACTAACTTGTCATTGGGTTTATGCCTTGAAAACAAATCTTGTTTATTGATTTTGTTATTGTTTTCTCCGGTTATTGATTTTATTATTGTAAAATTATTCTTTGTTCTTTCCGTTGTTCTAATGGGATGGAAACATGAGCATTGGGATGTTAAATGTGCTTATCTTTATGGAAAATTGAATCAGATGATCTACATGGAATTGCCTAAAAATTATATAAAAAAATCATGACAAAAAGACAGTTTTGTTACTTAAAAAGTCGTTACATGAATTAAAGCATATATCAAACGTTTTGCAAAAGATGGGATGCAAACAATTTTTACATTGTCTGCATATTTAGACTTCGCTGAATTTGTTTGTTATTACATTATGTAGACGATATCGCAATATTTGAATCCCATGACACGCTAGTATGAATCCTTTCGCCACAGAAATATTTATGAAGCTAAAACCAGACAAAGCTTCCATTTATGAAGAAAAATCTGCTTTTAAATCTTTGAATACTATGAAAACATTATGCTTCGGCAATATTAATACAGATTTGGCAGTTTTAAGCAGTGGATGGCATAAATTAAATAGAGATTACTAATTTTGTTAGCTTGCACGTGCGTTACGAAAATTAGCTTATTTTTCGACATTTTTACGATATAATTCATTGATTCATGCGAATGGTACATTAGGTACTTCTTAAATGGAAATTCATTATTTAATAGTCATTTATATTTTTTAAATGTTGAAATCTCGTTATTAAATCTACGTTATATTTTCCGCACATTTTAAACAAAGAAGCTAGCTTGAAACAGCCTTAATCGATGTTATTAAAATAAATTTTAACTAGAAAATGTATTATCCATTATACAAACCTGATATTATACAGAATTATACAGTGGGACGCATTTTATTCACATAAATTTACACAAAGAAAAAGCCATGCGATCTTCGGCCATTTGTCAGCTCCATAATCGATGTAACTGTTGAATTTATCCTGACCTAAACTATTCTATTATAAATTTACTTTATAAAAATATCTTGGTAATTATAAACATTACTGCTATTTAATCGCGTTTATTTAGGTAAAGAAAATTTTGTTATTTACGGTTGAATAGAAGAATGGAACCTCAGCTGCCTAGACTAGCTACTACCACCTATTAAGACTGAAGACTGACCATGGAATGACAAGGAGTTCACAGACCAGTGTTGTTCCACTGCACTTGAAAATGGTAATAGATAGTCCCGCCAAAACGTAATAGATTTCGCAAAAATGTAATAGATTTTGAGAGACAGTTTTATTTTTATTGGAAACTATGAAGGAATTATCACTCTGAAGAAAACTTTGAACAGGAATTTGCTTAAAATGAATTTATTTGTTTAAAAAATATAAATGCAGAATAATGCAATAATTTCTAAAATTGACGTTTTTTAAGAGCTGAATACTATTTAGAATGGTTTCCATGGCCTGGATTCTTCCTCTGTATCTGTTTCTGTACAGAGAAGGCAAAGCTTTTAGTGTCATTGTTTTTGGAACTTTGTATTTAAAACATGTGCTTGATACAAGTAATAATTCTTTGGTTAATAGCACAGCATTGCATGTGGAAGCAAGAGGTTTATTTCTAAAGTCTGTTTTTATAAGATGTAGTTGAGAAAACGCTCTCTCAACAGCAGCGGTAAAGCGAAGCAAAGATAAGGCCTTTACTGCAGGTGTCTCAATCAAAAACCTTCATTTTCAAAATTTTGCGCCACTCTACCGAATTCTTATATATCTTGAAGCAACTTATACTCATCAGTCAATTCTTCAAGCTCATTATCTGTTATAATGGTAGGGGAAAAAAACTGCTATTGGAACTAAACTGTTTATATTTCTGGAAACAGCTATTTTTGGTTCTAATCTAGATAGTGAGCTCATTCAGAATTTTGCTCATAAAAAGGAACTTTATTTGAATTTGCTTGCACAATTCAATGTAGAAATTCTGTTGTTACACGACTAAAAGAAGCACGGATCATTAACAGGATAGTGAATGTGATGCGTCACTCGATTTGAAAGTTTGACCAAGTAGTAAAGAATAGAGTCTATTCTTTACTCCCTGGTTTGACAATAGTATTAGAAGGAGGTGATGCGTCACCTTCTAATACTATGGTTTGACTTCCCGCCCATTTTTTTAACAGCACTAACAATGACGTCAACTGGATGTAGTCGTCTATAGTGCGTTTCAGAGCAACTTGACTGTGTTAGAACAGTTACGGGACCGAATAACATGCAGTTGATCCAATATCAATGCGCGGTTATGGCTGCCTCTGAGAATGGCTTCCTTGCAAAGATGTAACTCTCACCAATCACAACAACTTACGCCGCACTACTTTTCTATGCGACGTCACATCAGGGCGTGAAAAGGTTGCGTAACTGTTCCAATACAGTCAAGTTGCTCTGAAACGCACTATAGGTCAGCAGTGTTCATTCAAAACTGTGTTAATCATTTAGAACGGGTTTGAATTTGAGGAGAACATGGGAAAGAAGGAGAGTGTTTGAAAGGAACTACAAAGAAGAGGAAGAGAGGTGAAAGAAACGAAAAGTGTAATAGATTAGGAAGAAATCGTAATGACGTAACAAAAATAATTGAAATGTAATAGATCTATTACAATTGTAATGAGTGGAACAACACTGTCACAGACCTTACTGCAGTAGAGAGATTATGCAGTGAATATTAATGACGCATTAGAAAAAATAAAACTTTAATGCTACACTGCTGAAATTTTCGTATTATATATAAAAAATTCTGTTTAGAATTTTAAAAATAATATCAGAATTTTCCAGAAATATTTCTTTTCCCTGAAAAACGTATTTTCCACCAATGACAAGTGAATAACATAGATCACAAGTTACCTGTTGAATTATTATGCCTTGTAAATTTCAGATAATTTAATTTATTAAAAAAAATTAGATGTAAGTAATTATTATGCAGGAACACTTAAAATTATTTATAAAGATGTGTACAACGAATTTTATACTATTGCAATATATTTTTTGCCTCTTTCTGGTATTCATTTAAGAACTCTGTTATGAGGAGGTCACGTGACTCTTCCCCCTCTACCCCATTGAAAATCAAAGTGGGCTAGCCCAAATAAGATAAGGAAACCTCCCTCCCATTGTGTTTGAAAAGAATTAAGATGACAGCCTAGAAACTTGAAAAGGATTTCCAAACGCAAAAAAATATAACTGATGAATGAAACAAGATAATTTATAATAAAATAAAATGAATATATTAATGACCTACACCAGATGATATCACTTTATTTGTCTGACGGAAAATTATAATAAATAAATAATGAAATAAAGCTTTTATGTCTTCATATAATCACTAAGAATAGAGCTTTTTCACTACGCGTCATCTGTCGCCAAATTGGATAACAGGCAAACAGGTACTCGCTTTTCTCGTTATCAGTTCGCTACTAGCACACGCTCTGGAATTCATTATACAATGTCTTTTTGCTGCATCTTAGGATGTTCTAATTTCTATAGATATGTTAAAATATTTTCACAGAATACCTAATAAGCATATAGAATACAATGAAAACAAACGCAATTATTCACTTTTGTTCTGTCAATTGAGTTCTAGTTCGCTGATAATTGTCTTTTCAGATCTATCATTATGTTCCCACTGAAATTAATTAAATTCACTTATTTTATATCTCAACATTGTTTGTTTGGGAAATTGGGAGATGGGCAATCAGCTAGGAGACGTCAGGGCTCCTCACCCCCCCTCTTTTATAATGCCACCGATGCCAGAACTATATTCTCCGAGCCTGGGAGGCTCCTTGGGCATCGGATGGATAGGTTAGAATTCAATTCTTCATCCGTGGGTGGAAAGAAACCTACATGTTAGCTATCAAAAGTAGAGAATCCACGATGCATTTTTGCAAGCCAACTTCTAGTTTCTACTTAACTTCAGGAGCACCCTTCATTTTGTGAGCAGGCTATGTTTTTCCATTCGCCGATACCCTAAGAAAGAATATAAATTGATACAATTCTCTGTAGCTTAGTTATTCAATATTTCATAGATCTTCAATAAGCAATAAGCACTAAGAGCTACATACCTTACCTGTTTATCTTATAATGGACTTCTTTCCTAATTAGAGGACTGTTCACTTTTGTTTACTAAATCTGCCAATCCTTTGTCATCCGAGTCTTAAAGTTCCATTCAAGTTATGAAATGCCCCATCATCACTGCTGCTTCAGGGCTATTGTTCGTACATTATCACGTAATGAGTGCCTGCCGGTGGATTCTAAAGTCATTTGGGAAAGTTAGGTTACTGAACTTTCACCGTTCTTGACGTTTCACTACCTGCACTATGAGAAACTCGCCCTATCACAGGCACTAATGTGGTTTGCGCTGAAAAAAATTTGAATTTTTTCCTTCTATATTTTTTTTCTTCTACACTGTTACTCCTCACTTTTAGGCCCTGCCTGGGCTCCTTCCTCCAGGCAGGAAACGATCGTCTACCGGCCTCTATCATCGAAGGAAGAGAAATGTGTGTCGTCCTCGATTGTGATGTCGTATGACTTCTTGTAATACTGAACCGGAGCACGAGATGGAATGAAGCCGTCTACCACATCCTTTCTTTGTTCATCGGAGGCATCCAAGAAGTCCCAGCACCAGCAACCAGCTTGAAAGTGACCTGTGGTGGTAACCTGAGACATTCACTGTTGTCTGTTCTCTTGAAATTTCAACCCGAGCTAGAAACGCTCACTTACACTAAAACACAACCGTTTTTCACAGAGGAGTTAAAAAAACCAGCCTTTTGTCTTGCTTTCTTCCTCGTTTTCTGTATGCATAGCAGAGCTTACCTGCGTCCAGGACTGAGAAGAAAAGACTCCTTCTTTTGATCCTTAAATGATGTAAAATGTGATCTTAAATATTAATTTCTTTGTTGCTTTGTGAAGCCCGTAAGACTGACCCTGCTCACTCTCCGCCTTTCTCTCCAATTATTTTCAATTAAAAATTGAATGATTTATGTTATACACAAAAAATAGGAGTTCAGAATCCAATATAATTATTGGTTGATTGTTACTCAGCCATTCTATAATTACTTTCTTGTATGAAACCGAGGTGTGCTTAAATGTTTCTTTCCTTTCTTTACAGGGTAGAACCACCAGCTCGCACTTTTCTTTCATTTTATTAAAACCACAACCACCCTTGTTTCTGGCTCAGTTGTTTAATACCTTAGTGCTAAAAGTCACACTACATGTTTAGACAATTTTGAGGGAAAACTTTTATTTTATTTATATACACATTTTCTATAGACTTTAAATACAATTTGTCCTTTTACACAAGCTTGGAATCGGTATTCGTTCTGGAGTATCTTTTTCTCTTCTTTAATGCTGAACCAAAAAAAGCATTCTGTATTTTGCATCATGCATCGTGATACTAGTGCGACTTGTTTTATGAACTGGTAAAGTATTATTACTACGTATATAGGCCGAGTCCATTTTCTATAATTGTTGCGAGCTTATCAATGATCTTATATGAATCTGAGCCCGGAGAACATTATAAAGATAACAAATTTTATTTCCATTGTTTTTTGGGTTCAGTGATTACGCATTGTAATGAGGCTTTGTTTGCGCTTATTTTCTAGTTGGCGAACCGATCTGGGAAGACAACACCATTTACAACTCGTAACCCAAAATAACCAAAGTTTTCACAATCCTCCTATTCTTTTCCCTTTGTTTTGGCAATCCACTACTTGATAAAGTTTTAGTATTTTTCGGGAAAGCGAATTCGTATTGCCACTCAATGGACACTGATCATGAATGTTCCCATGGAGCGATTCATTGATGATGGAAATCAAATTTTATAGGAAGTAAGAAATAGCAAATACGCTACTCCTTTTGGTTATAGTAAAAAAATACATCAAGAAATGGTATTTTTGGAAACTGCAGCGATACAAACAGACAAAGATGTACTAGGATTAGTTGTTTTACTTGCAAAACCGCGAAGCAAGCTTTGACTCATTTATGTGGATGGAGATTTATTTTGAGCACTTTTCGGAGTGGCTACAACTAGCGATCTTACTCTCTAAATAACAGAATTAATCAATTAGGAACAGTTAGCAAGGATATTATACATTTGATAGATCAACAAGCTACACTTTTAAATCAAACCCTACAAGAAACTCTTTTACCTGAAGTGTAGAGAAGGTACTAGCTGATAAACTTGCAGTTTTGCGAAATTGGACTACTCATGAAAATGCGGCTGATACTCAAGTCCTAAATTTGAAGGAATTGGCTGACATGTTAAGTCAGTATAAGATCACCAGATCTCCACCCTGAACGCAAGTTAATAGCGCTTTTATAGGAAATTTTTATTTTAGAATTACAATTACAATTGGAATTAGAATTAGAGCTCAGAAGGGCCCGGTATGGCTAAAGTCTGACAAATAGGGCCCCTTGAGCCCCTAACACAATCAATATTACATGTAAACGAAATAGACAAACAATTTCCACATAATATTGCGCTCATTGTTGCACCTTCTTGGGAAACTTGTATAGTTTTACATATGGGCCTCCGTCATTGCTGTAACAATGGTCAGAATACTCAGGCTGTATATTGAAATTCCTTTAGTATTATCTCAATAATACTTCGGCTTTTTTCGAATTTTCCGTGTACCAGTAAAAATTCTCGTCTCTATTCAGAGGGACAAGCAAAATAAATGAAATTTAATGGGTGGTAATAAAAACACAACAATCCCAAAACATATGTCGTTCATCAGGCTGTTGTGCTCCAAAGACTGGGAAATACCACAGTAACAGATCTGATTTTCTTGTGAACTCTGGAAACACGTTAGGAAAGAAACGAACCGTACCTGCTCATAAAAACTAGATCTCATTGAGCGCATAAATAAGGTACCCAGGAGATGAAGTGGGGTATTTCATAAAAAAACACCACTTTTGGAGCGAGCGTCAAATTTTGATCAGTGCAATCTGGATATATAATATTATACCAGGCAACCAAAAGGAGCTCGATATTTGATGGTGGGTTTCTTTTTGGACCATATATCTTTAAGGGACTTGGCTTGACCTCGTCTAGGCAAAGAATTCAGAATAAATGCGGAACGGTCCCAGTAACAGTGCGGAACTTTTGACGATGCAAGAAGAACTCGAATTCCATCGCAAATGGAGCGTATGGTTCTCTCAGCAACACCATTTGACTGGGGGTTCTTAGGAACGGTGAATTGTTGAAATATGCCTTGCTTCATACAGAATTCACTTAGCTCCAAATTTATGAGTTCTGTTCCATTATCGGAACGTATATACACCAGATTTTGTCTTGTAAAGCGTTGTAGCTTTAGTAATAAGTCTATTAACGTTTTTGGCACTTCACGTTTTGTCGGAGTAGCACAAACAAAAGTTTTTCGTGAATAATCATGGACAGCTACTAACATGTATTTGATTCCATGGATAGACGTGGGAGGCATTTGTCCTACTGTATCCACGTGAAGTAGCTGTAACGGACGTGTTTACCGTTGACCTTGTACAATGTTGTGAGGGGGGTTGCATAATCGTGCCTGAAGACACGCAACACATAGTTGGTCATCAATTAATACAGGCAAAACTTCAAGACCGTGCATGTAGTGGTGTTTCACAACTGCAGTGAGTTTTTTTATCATAACAGATAGCCCAATGCATTGTGAACGTCACTATAAGTGACAGCCATTGAGAGTAATGGGGGGTCCGTTTGGGAAACTGTATGGATATATGAGACCACGGGAAGGAACGGGAGGTTCTCCCCACCATCCTTCATAGCGATAGTCTTGCCCTTGGACAAAGTAATGGAATAACTAATTAGACCGAAAAGTAGACTATAACCTTGCTTTGATAATTGACTCATGGAGATAAGATTAAGGCTCGCGCATGGGGCATAAAGAGCGTCACGGAGTTTTAAAACTGCTCTTGAATCTAATAACATGCTTGTCGCATCAATACCGTTGGCAGAAATCGTTTTCTAAGGGTCTGCAATATGTATATGCTTATGACAGCTTTAAAAAGAATTAAAGATCTGTTTATTTGTAATTATGTGAAACGAGCTGCCCGCGTCAACTATCTAATCCTTGTTTAGAACATATACAGTTGGCTGCCGGTTTCTTGCTTTTTCCTTCTGTGCCTGATTTGAGAGGCTTACGCTGAGGACGTGAAGCTGATGCACGAGGCTTACAGTTTTGCCCTGTCTGAAGTAGCTGGACCTGCAGTAGTGGGATAAATTTTCGATGGATAAACCGTTTTTACGTGTCCTCGGCCTCCACATTTATGGCATGTTACGTAATTTGTTCAACGAGCATTTTGATGCGGACACGGGGAAGCAACAGAGCTACCACACGAGGCTACACCTAGTGAGGAATTCAGTGTTGTGAGGTCCTTAAAAACCACATTTAGTTGACTCCGGAAGGTTTCAATTGACATTGATGGGTTTGATTGGACCGCGAATCTGAATGGAGTATAAGTTGACGGTAGACCCGTGACCATATGGTCAATAAAAATTTTATCATCCAGAACCAGGAACATGGCTCCAGCCTGAGCACTGATTAGTAGCGCTCTTGCCACATGGGCATTCGGATCATCAGCGTCTAAGAAACGCAAGACTGAGAAACGCCGCATTATTTCAGCCTCTGTCACTGAATCCGGCGTTCCATGTCAATGCTTAAATGCTTCCCACAATGTATAGGGATTGTCATCTTGAAGCATGATGACAATATCTTCACTCACCATACTCAGGAGGTAATGCCATACTTTTGCCTAATCAAGGTTCATGGATGAGCCGCCTGATACGTCTGTAAGGAAAGCGATCTTTTCTTGGACATATTTCGCTAGCCCTTTGGTTTCGAGAAAGGTTAAAACTCGTTACGTCCATTGAAGATAATTGGCATTCGTTGGCCTAGGGAGGGAACGACCCACTTCAAAATATGATTCCTCCATATTGTATTAAAATAAAAGAAAGAAACCACTCTCTGCTTCCATATGTTCACAAGGGGAAGCAAAATAAGTAGAATATAATGGGTGTTACTTTAAAAAAAAAAGAAACCCAACACTTCAGAGTAAACGAAAGACTGGCTCTTTAAAAGACTTTTATTTTGGTTTAAAAATTGCGATATTTATTTATAAAATACAAAAATTCTGTACAAGTGAATGTTTTATACAATATGATTTAATTGAATAGGCATTGCGATCTCAATTATAAAAGAAAATATTTCTCAGAATAAAAAAATAATACTTAAATGTACGTTAAATACAGCAAAACGCTGTAACGAGAAACATTATTCGCTACATTGAGCGAATTGACATTAAATATAAAACAAATTGAGACAGACTAATCCTTATGATGAATAACGAAAAGAAATTTTATAATTACCATTTAATGTCTAAAGAAAGACTGCGAAATCATAATTAATTATTAATGGGGAATAAGAATTAAAATGTGCAGCATGGCATCCGTTATGTGCGTTATTGGTGAATTAGCATTAAAAGAAATTTCATTATTACCTTATGGGTAAACCCGCAAAACAATGCTGCTCTGTAAAGAATCGTGGCTACCACGAGAATGTGAGAAATTCAATAAGAAACTAAACATCGAATGGCAGGACATGAGTACTTTCCAGAACATTGGAATGAAAATGATAAATGGAAATTGAACGCCATGTTGCAGGCTAGTAAGGACGAGGAGGACCAGAAGGAGGGACGACTGGTCAAGCCAGAAGCTGGAAGTGGTCTGCCTGAAATAAAAAAAAATGTAACCACGCAAAGAACATCAACAATATTGGGACACACATCCTCGTGATCACGAAAATTATTCGCGAGGTACAAATAGCTGCAGACAGTGATAATCAAGTGGAGATTTTTTAATTAACATTTATTAAAACATTATATACTCTATAATCAATGTCATTGTCTGCAAAGCAGTAAAAAAGATTAAAGAATAGAAAAAGTAGAATAATTAATTACAAATAAAATTATATCTATTTTTACATAAAAAATCTCAGTTTACCCGAACAGTTTCCCTAATTATATTTTTCATTGTTATTCTTATCGTAGGCAATAGGTACCATCCTAAGATCTCGTTTACTCCACAGAGGAATATTGATCTTTCAGATCCAAGGGAAACTTAGAACTGGAGTCACCCATGTCAGCTCTGTCGGAGTTAGTATTAGTCCCATAACAATAATAATAATAATAATAAAAATAAAAATAATAATAATAATAATAATAATAATAATAATAATAATAATAATAA
>JAHWFO010061074.1:72910-85327 GCA_023313115.1 Rhysida immarginata
ACAGGTCTGATTTACTCTACCCTTAGATTAATTTTGAGGGTCCAGATGACCCAGTAGGGCTGATGAGCTCATTACATCAACTAAGGGCCTGCTGATGATGGAGATGGCTAACAGGACCACCCATTTATTGGTGATGAATATGATTAGTGCTAGTGCGTTATCTGATACCGGCTCGGACGTCACCCGGGTTACCAAGATCCGCGCTCGTGGGTTAGGCAGAGGCTCAAGTTCGAAAACTATGCCACAATCTCCCAGGGCCACTGGTGGCGAAAGCACCACCAACCCCTGTTCGGCTACTGCAATGCCACAACCTGTTCCTAGTGTTTCAAGAGCTTCTTTGCCTTTGACCACTAAGCAGGCAAGCCACGCCAACGCATGAAATGGTCCAATGACATAAACTGTTTCATCATGCGAGCTTACTACGCAGTCAGTAAATTGGAAACTGACACTCCAGCTTACAGACAACGGTTATATAACATTTTCAAAGAGACGTATCCTCACATCACAGTCACTGAACAACGCATTGCAGATCAGGGTCGCACGATTGTTATGAACAATTTAATACCCTTACCCACGCTACAGAAAATAAAGCAAGAAGTTGCACAACAGCTACAAGAACACGTGCCATCTACACAAGCCGAGACTCAACACACAGAAACAAACACTAACATTGACATCACTAATGAACTTGTAGAGCACACACTCAACAATGAACTTAACCATGATACTCATCCGCAACACAACACGAATACCAAACTTATTGAAACATTAAATGACACCCTACAAAGATACCTTACAGTTTACACGGGAACAGACCCCACACAAAGACCGGCTATACCTAAAATAAACATAAACAGCAAAACAGGGGAAATTTTATCTTACATGAACAAATATATCTTACCACAGTACATTGAAGAAAAACTATCTTTAGAATACATACACCTACTTATTTACACTGGGGCTCTTACAGTTACATCCACAATGGGTAGGAAACCAATCCATAAAAACACAAAAATTATACACCCAACAGAAACCTAAATAGCAAAAGCGGATTGAGTCTGAAATTGACGAAATCCGCAAGCAGTTAAGTAGACTTACTCAATACACTAAAAACAACACTTCATCAAAGCAGAACAAACGCCTCAGACAATTATTTAAGAAGATTAAAACACACACCAGACATGAGCAGCACAATCAACACATTACAGAATATATGGACACATTAAAACAAAAGTTAGCTGCAAAAACACAACGCCTGAAGAGATACAAAACATGCACTTAGCGCAAACAGCAGAACAAGTTATTTGCAAACAATGAGAAGACATTCTATAAGCAGTTAAACAAAGAGTATACACAGATACAAAACACTGGTCTGCCAACACAAACAGCACTCCAACAATAATGGTCGTCTCTTTGGTCTGTCTCAGTTGAACATAATAGGGAAGCTAGCTGGATCAGGGAAGAGGAGCAATTAGCATCCACACTATCAAACATGCCTTATACTGATATACCAGCAGATGAACTCTCACAAGTCATTAAACATACTCACAATTGGAAGGCTCTAGGTGTAGATTGGATTCAGAACTTCTGATATAAGCGCTACACCTGTTTGCATCTGGCCCTTGCAAAACAGATTTCCAACACTTTGCAAACACCACAGACACTGTCACATTTCCTCACACAAGGAATAACATACATGGTACCAAAGTCACATAACACTACAGATCCCACACAATATAGACCTATCACATGCCTGCCTACACATTACAAAATAATAACTGCCTGTATCGCAAACAAAATTTTTACACACATAGACACAAACAACATTCTCACTGAGCAACAAAAGGGATGCCGTAGAAACCACATGGGTTGTAAGGAGCAAATCCTGATAGACAGTGTGGTCCTATGGCAAACTCACAATCTACATCGACACCTCCATGCAGCCTACATTGATTACAAAAAGGCCTTTGATAGTGTCCCACACTCATGGCTGTTATATACACTACGATTATATAAAATTTACCCTACAATTATCACATTTTTAGAAAGTACAATGCTGCATTGGAGACTACACTACACATCACACTCAACAGTGAAACCATCACGACTGACAAAATGCAGATAAACCGGGGCATCTTCCAGGGTGACTCACTGAGCCCACTCTGGTTTTGTCTTACACTAAATGCACTTTCCAACAGACTGAATAGCACAACTTACAGCTATACAATTAAACATAATAAAAGCTGCCACTACACGCTCTCACACCTACTCTACATGGACGACATGAAAATCTACGCCTCTACACAAACACAATTGCACCAATTACTTGACATTACACAAACCTTTTTAAAAGACGTGCACATGCAATTTGGGTTGGACAAATGCAAAACCATTCACATTGAAAATGGAGTACTCAGGGAAGGGGGCTTCACATTAGATGAACCAGATTACATTGCTGCTATGGAAAATGACGAATTTTACAAATATCTAGGATTTAAGCAAGCCAAGCTTCTGGAGCACAAACACATAAAGAATACACTCACTAAACAATATCTTCATAGGCTAGAGACAATACTTAAAACGCATTTAAATTCCAGAAATTATATCAAGGCCATCAATACTTATGCCATGCCAATACTCTCCTACTCATTTGGAGTCATACAGTGGACACAAACAGATCTTGAGGGACTTGAAAGGAAACAACGTAAACTGCTTACAAAGCACAGAAAGCAGCATCCACACACAGCTATTGAAAGACTCACCTTGCCTCGTTCAGATGGAGGCAGAGGTCTTATTGACATAAAAGATCTACACCAGAAACAGACTCAGTCACTCAGAGAATTCTTTTACTCTAAACAACACACATCACCATTACACAAAGCTGTCTGCATGGATGATATACAATACACACCTCTGAATCTGAACAGCATGCAGAACACCCATAACATTCGTACAACATGACTAAACTTCAATTATGGCTCGGAAAGCAACTCCACGGTAAACATCCTTCTGACCTTAACCAGCCACACGTCGACAAAAAAGCGTCGAACTTTTGGTTGAGTGAAGGGAGTCTCTTTGGGAAAACTGAAGAAACCATGATTGCCATACAAGACCAAGTTATTAACACTAAAAGCTACAGAAAACATATCAAAGATTCGACTGACGGGTCTTGCAGGAAATGCCATATCGCAGAAGAAACCATCCAACAGGTCATATCCAGTTGCAAAATACTCACGCAGACAGATTATTTACACAGACATAACCAGGTAGACATAACATCATACATCAACATCTAGCTAAGATACACAAGCTAAGGGACATTCACTCTCCGTACTATAAATATATCTTCAACACTGTCTTAGAGAACACCACACATAAACTATATTTTGACAGAGCTATAATCACTGGCGAACTATCCCTCATAACAGACCAGACATTACACTAGTAGATAAGCAAAACAAAGTGACTTACATAATTGATATCTCCATCCCCAACACACACAATTTGCAAAAGACACACTGACAAAATCACTATATATATGGATCTTGCACATGAAATAAAACGCTTTTTGGGAGTTAACAGAGTACACATTGTTCCTATCGTTCTTTCTGCCACTGGGGTTATTCCACACTTGCTACACAAACGCCAGTCAACCTTAAATTTAAACCTACACTTATATAAAACCTTACAGAAACCCACAATTCTAAACACTTGTCACATACTAAGAAAATTCCTACACCCAAACATCAATACTCCCACAAGTGCATAATTTTTCCTCCCTCGCATTTGAGTCCCTTGGGCTTTGGCCCTCATTTGGGTCCGCCTCTGGGATTGGCTTCCGGACTTGATCCGAGTTTGGCTTCCCCAAACAATGATAATAATAATAATAATAAGATTGACGATTGTCAGAAGATTGAGAGAGAGAGCTGGGGGGGATCAAATCTTCCAATAATCAGGGAAAGAAACGTTGCCATGTCTTCGAAGTTAACATCAAAAATATGCCTCGGTTTTCTATACTTTGTATGCCACTTCATTTCCTTAGGTTGTTTAGTATTCCAGTTACCATGTACATCAGGAGTTCTTGTACACACTTACCAAGGTGAGTAATGTACAGATCCGAGTGGATGCAGTTATTCTTTATGGTCCTTCTTCCATGCTGGACAATGGTCCTCAGTGTAACATTCTGGAACGACTGGAATTCACTCCATCTGCTTTTACATATGGATGCCCATGCGGGCATGCTATAGAGGAAGATGGTCCAAATCATCATTCTATACAATAACATCTTATTTTCGATGCTAAGGGCACTGTTTCGACTTAGCAGAGATATAAGGCTGTACTTAGCCTTCTTTGCTTTATTCAGAACGTAAGTCATGTAAGAGTTTAAGGAGAGAATTGAGTCGATTATAACGCCAACGTACCTGTAACTGACGAACTATTCGAGTTTCTTATTGAAGAGGACAAGAGAATCCGGAGCACGTTTAAGATTTTCGTTGAAGTACATAGCTTTGCATTCTCCGACATTAAGGTTCAGTTACCAGCAATTAAATCAGTCTTCAAATTTCTTCAAGGCTATCTGCAGCCGAGTGATAACGTGAGATGGTTGGTGCGCCCTTGGCATGATGGCAGTAACATCAACATAGAAATATATATTAAATTTTTCTGGTTTTGGGAAATCATGTACAAAATAAATAAAATGGGCCCAAGGACAGAGCCTTGTGGGACCATCGGCCTTTACAACACAGGGCTTAGATATATTTGGCCAACTTCAGCTTGATGTAGCAAGGCGCTATGAATGGATTTCATCATCAAAATCAAATCAGTAGGAAACTCGTCTCTAATCATCTTGTAGATTAGCCTTTCATGCCACATCTGATCGAAAGCCTTAATGACATCAAGAAAAACAACGCCACAGTACCTGGTAAGGTTCAGTGGGGTTCTCAATCATCAACAATCCGACACGCATGGGCGGCACGAAAGCCGAGCTGCTCTTTCTGAAGTACATCATTGGTGAAATAGTGATTCTTGAACCTGGTGAGAATCGTTTTCTCCAAAACTTTGGAAATCAATGAGAGAAGACTGATAGGTCGGTAGCTCGCAGGTATTGCAAGATTTTGTCCTTACTTGGGGATACTTAACACAATAGGCTGCTTCTAAGTAGTATGGAAGTAGGAAAACTTCCAGCAATCGCTTATGATATTCGAGATGTCATTAATAATGTTACTTGGCAGATTTCTTAGGGCGTTATTACTTTCCTTGTCTCTTTCTGGAGCCTTCCTCAGTTTCAGATTTCTGATGATGGCAGCTATCTCGCCAGTCTCGATGTTAATCTTCGATGAAAATTGCGGGACTTCATCAAGCTTGATAACACAATCTTCAACACACTGGGACATGAGTTGATTTTAAAGATTATTTTTATCAGGAATAACAAACCGCATCTCTAGGGAATCTGCAATTAGTTGTGCTTTATCCTGATTAGTTTGGACGTATTTACCTTGAGGGGCGCGAAGTGGAGGAAGAGTATCATTCTTCTCCTTCTGTAGAGCTCTAACCATGCTCAAAATAGAATTTTCGCGAACCGACAAGCTTTTCAGATAACGTTGCCAAAGTCTACAGGTCCTGTTCTTTCGGTGGTGAAGTGTTGGATTCCTGGCGTAAGCACAATACGATAAGGAGATTTATTTTCCAATAGATGGGCACAAGCTTCAGAGGCACTATTCACTCGCCTAGTTGGCCGTTATGGGTCTTGAGGATTTCTTGAAGAGCTTCCAATATTGCTTGACTTCTTCTCCGAACTTGATATTGACATTGTCAAAGTTTAAGGCCACGGGCTTGTGGTCAGAAGAAAGGTCATCAATCGTGAAGATGTTGTATGGTTTGAGGAAACTCTTCATAATTTAGACATCCAACACGTCCCTTATAGAATCATGCTGTTGGAATTCCGTGTTCTGATGTTCCGGCTTGGATGTTTGGCGTTAAGGTCGCTAGCCAGTATGACTGGAATGTTACCATGGAAGAGTTTCATCGAGATCGCTAACATCGAGAGTAAGTTTAGGTAAATTTTAAAGCACTACGATCTTCACTTTACCAAGGGAGATGTCATTGATGATGATGGACGCCGACTGCGTACTTGCGTAAAATTTGGAGGCGAATTCTTGATGTTTAGTTTAATGCTTGATGATGATCGCAGCACCACCAGAGGCACATCTTGTAGTGTTTAGGGTCATGTGATCATTATGGTACACACAATAAACAGGTAGCTTGAAATCTTAGCTTGGCTTGATGTGTGTTTCACAGAGGAAAGCAAATTCGATTTCCTGCTTCAACAGAAAGTTGTGAAACTCTTTACGCTTTTGGGTCACCTGCCCACCCCGCTAGCGTTCTATAGTACGCACCGAAGTTACCTTTGTTGATCTCAGTATAATGTCTTGTAGCCATGATGAAATTAGTTGGTCTTAACGTTTGCCTAGATTTGTAAACAAATGACAATGTAAGAAACAACGACTTTTGATAACCGAACCATTTCGTCAGATGTACAAAAGCAGCGCTGCACAAAGAACAATTGATCGACAATCAAACAACGAAGTGTAAATTTCTTTAGATGGGATAAAAGCAGCGCTTTCACAAGCTCATCGTACCAGATTAAATTCTAAATGAAGCCTGAGGTAGTCAAGAAGCCTAAGCCACCCAACTGGTCTTCCATACTTACTTACTTTTCAAACCCGCTTATCCATTAAAGTCGCGGGGGCAGCAGCCATATTGATGATCTCCAGCGATCGCGATCTTCTGCCATCAGGTGCATGTCAACCCTGGTAATATCCAAGCGAGTCGAACCCAGATTCTCCATGTAGTCTAGAAACCTGGCTCTAGGTCGACCCCTTTGTTTCTTACCCATCGGCTTGGAAATCAACAACTGCCTAGGAAGACCAGTTTGCGGCATCTATATCACATGGCTATACCAGCGCAACTGAGATCTCTCAATGCGGAGAAGTAGCAACTAAACACCTAAAGACTCAACACGTAACCACTTGTACCCGCGATCGCAGTCTTTTTCGGTCATAACCCAAGCCTCATGACCATAGATGAGAATGGAGACAAAGATAGGTTTGAAGACGGAGAGCTTGGCTTTCTTACCCAGCTCGCGTTTTGTAACCACAGATCGCCACAGTTCACGTCTGACACAGCTTGCTGCGCCGATCCGAACATCCGCGGTCTTACATATTACACAAGAAAGAAAATAAGATTGACGATTTTCAGAAAGAAAATACAAATGAAATGAAAACGCTAAGTTAAAAAAGATTTTCACATCTTCCAGTAGTCCGTGAAAGAGAAAGTTGATATCAAGAATGCGCCTTCAAAGTTTTCGACATATCATATGCCACTTCATGTCTATTGAGTTATTCAGCATTCTGGTCACTAAGGCATTTTCATGAATCTTGATCTTCTGCACCATAATCAAAAGCAGTTCCTGTAAAAATTCCCCGATGTGGATCATATCTAGATCTGAGTAGATGGATTGATTTTTCACAGTCTTTCTGACCAGCTGGGCAATGGTCCTCAGGGTAAAATTCTGGAATGACTGTAGCTTACTCCATTGCTTCTACAGATAGTTGCCCGCGCAGGCGTGCTATTGAGGAGTATGGTCCGAATAATCGATTTGTAAAAAAGTAGCTTGTTTTTGATGCTGAGGGGGCTGTTGCGGCTGAGGAGGGCTATGTGACTTTACCTAGCCCTCTTCGTTTTGTTGAGCGTAGGTCACTTGATGATTCCCCAAGATTCTTTAGTGAATGATAACGCCAAGATATTTGTAGTTGTCTAGCCAGTCCAGTTTTTTATTGAATAGAACAAGAGAATCTGCGAGACGTTCGGACTTTCTGTTGAAGTACATAGCCTGGTAAATTCCGAAATTAAGGTTTAGCTTCCAACAGATAAACCAGTCTTAGAACATCTTCAAGGCCTGCTATAGATGATTGATAACGTGAGCAGGCTTGTGTGCACATGTCATATTGGCAGTATCGTCAGCATAGAAATATAGATTTCAATTTTTGGTTTCGGGAAATCATGCACAAAATAATTAAATATCGCGGGCCCGAGGATAGAACCTTGAGGGGCGTGGATAGATTTTCACCAACTTTAGCTTGGTAGGACCTGTCGGTGAGAAAAAATTTCACCATGAAAATCAAATCGCAAGAAAACCCAAATCTAATCATCTTATAGTCAAGGCCTCTATGTCACAGAAGGTCAAAACTTTTACTGACATCGTAGAAAACCACTCCGCAGTACCTGAAAAGGTTCAAAGAGGTGCTCAGTTTATCTACAATCCTCAATATCTGTATCTGAGAAGAGTGGCTGGCACAAAAACCAAACTGATCTTTCCGAAGTAGATCATTGGCGAGACAGTGTTCTTGGAATTTGGCGAGGATCGTTTTCTCCAAAACTTTAGACGTTGACGGAAGCAAACAAAAGTTGGTAGCACGAGGAAATTGCTGGATTTTATCTCTGCCTGGGGATACTCAAAACAATAGTTTGTTTCTAAGATGCAAGGAAGTAAGAAAATTTCTAGCAATCGTTAATTATTTTGGTGAGAAAGTCAATAAAGTTCTTTGGGAGATTTATAAGGGCGTTATTGCTCACCATGTCTTTTCCTGGAGCCTTCTTCATTTTCAGTTTACTTATGATTGTGGCGATTTTTCCAGCCTCGATGATGTTCTTCGTTAACAGCTTACAAGATTTCATTAAATTTTACAAGACCATCTTCCACACACTAAGACATGATATGGCTCTCGGGATTGTTGTTGATAGGAGTAACAAATTCCATTTCTAGCGAATCTGCAATGACTTGGGCTTTGGTCCTGATCAGTTTGCACATAGTCACCTTCTGGGGTAAGGAGTGGAAGAAGTGTATCATTCCTCTTCTTCTGTATAGCTCTGACCAAGTGTATCATTCCTCTTTCACCAAGTCACTCATATGGAATTGTCGGGAGGCGACAAGCTATTGAGTTTCTCATTCCATCTAGCGTCGCGTAGGTCTTTTATATCCGCTTGGACTCTTCGCACTAGCCTGTTGTACTTGGTTTTGAGCGTTGCCATTGTCTACGAGTCCTTTTTCTTTCAGCTACTAGGCGTTGGATTCCAGGAGTGACTTGAATTCGATGAGGAGGTTTATTCTCTGATGGACAGTTGTTAGCCTCTATAGCACTGTTAATACATCTGGTGAGGTCCTCAACACTTTAATCGATGTCCTCTATACAGTATGCTACTTCGGGATGGCAGCCATAGTCGTTAGGAATATCTTTGCAGAGCTTCCAGTTATGATGATTTCCTCTCGGAAATTTATGTCCACATTGTCAAAGTTCAACACCACTGGCTTGCGTTCAGAAAATAGGTCATCAATTGTGAAAATAATGTATGGTTTGAAGAAACTCTCCAAAATCGAGATGTCCAAAACGTAGTAGTTCGTGTTCTCCACAGGTCCAGCAGCGTTAATGTCATCTTTTCCTTATATGTACCTATAGAGAATCATGCCGTTGTAGTTCTGCGTTCTGGAGTTCCAGCTTGGGTGATTGCCTTTTATATGACCTGCCAGGACGACAGGAGTGTCACTACTGAAGAGTTTATCAAGCTCGCTAACGTCGAGATAATTTTTAGGTGAATTGTAGAGCACCATAAACTTCACTTCACCACAGGAGACGTCATTTATAATGATGGAGGGCGATTTCATACCTGCATAAGACTTGGAGACTAATCCTTGGTTTTGAATTCCCTTCTTAATGATGATCGCACCACCCCTAGAAGCACATCTTGCTGCATTTGAATCCATTCGATCCTTACGTTACACACAATAGCTAGGTATCTTGACATCTTGTCTTGATTTGAAGTGCGGTTCATAGAGGAAAGCAACGTCGATTTCTTGCTTTATCAGGAAATTGTGAAACTCGCTACTCGTACGGAGAATCTCCTTGCGTTCCATATCACGAACCAAAGTTCACCTTTGTTCAACGTTGTGCAGCCGTACTAAATATTAGTTGTTTGTATCGAGCCTCCAGTGCCTTATACTTAGCATTTATTTTATCGCAGAGAGCTTATAGCATTTTGTTGAGCACTCGGTCAAAAGCAGCAAACCTAACATCTAAGCAGGCATTCCAGAGCCTTTTCACAAGACATAGTTTTACCATCAGTTTGTCCGAAAAACCACAAGTAATTTTCTTGTTTATCAGGCAGTTGTACCAACCCTGATCAAAAGCTTTACAAACATCCAAGAATTCTAGACCACCATACTTTGAAGGAGTGTTTAAAACTGCAACAAGCCCCCAGATCTGAAGTTGGCAAGAGGGACATGGGCGAAAGCCGATTTACTCATCTTGAACGAAATTGTTTGCTACACATAATTCGTTAAAACTTCTTCAGAATGGTGCGTTCAAAGACTTTTAATAACATAGGTAGTAAGCTTATGGGCCTATAGCTGACAGCGACAGCAGGGTTTAGACCAGGCTTGATATGGTAACTATGACGGACTCTTTCAACTAGTCGGGAAAGTAACCTAATTTCTAGCAGTCATTCATGGCTTTGGTAATGATCGAGATATTATTAAAAAGTAAGTTCTTCAGAACACTGTTAGTGATTGATTCAATACCCGCTGCTTTCTTTGTTTTAAGTCGCTTGATGACGTCGGATATTTCTTGGGCACTAATGACTTCCTCAGAGATTAGAATACGATGAACACACGGGTAAGTGATATACTCATTGTTAACTAGCTGAATGTTTTAGAGGCTCTTCAAGTTTGTCTCACTAGGCGCGGTAAATTGAATTTTCAAGCAATCGGCGATCAGTTGAGGGTTTTTCCTCGTCACTGGTGACAGCACTGCCATTGCCTGCAAGCAGTATTGGCAATTGGATGGGTTTATTTCACTTAAAAGCCCTCACAGTACCCCAGAGTGAGTTGTCCCGGACAGATAAAGACTTCTTTTTTCACTTCACCTTTGAGTTCGTAGATCTTTAACCTCTTCCCGGACTTTGCGAGAGAGCCTGTTGTACTTAGTATTAAATTATGGTAGTCGTTTCTGTTGGCTAGTCTCCTATAGGAATTCCTTTCGAGAATGAGTCGCCTAAGGAGGGAGGCCGAGGTGTTAGGGACGCTTTCAATCAGCAGTGAAGGTACTAGAAGTAATACTGTTATGGCATGCGTCACAATTTATATTTTCATGTATTTGTTTTTCTGTATTATTTTTGACTGCAATTGTTTTTCACTAATTGTTTTTAAAAATGAGTTTGCACGTTTTTCATTGTTGATATTTTTGAGATTTATTATTCTTGTTGATTTGCCAATTTCAGTTGATCATTTATGTCAATGACGTGGAGCAATAAATATCCAGGCTACACATGCTCCATAGTTCTGAAGCTGAAGTTAAATGTTGGCAAGTGCAAGGCTATGTTCTTCACAAACAAACGCAGAAACCCCCCAGGTTTGCTTACCCTGTACGGAAATAAGCTCGACTGGTTCAAATCGTATAAATATCTTGGTTTGGTTATCGATTCCAGGCGAACCTATTGATATTTACCGTGTTTTTAAATCACACTTAAAAACATCGTGTGTTTCACCGTGTCTTTAAATCAAGCTAAGTAACATGATTGATTTTAACGTGTCAAAAACACTTTTTTGGTAAATGAGATTAGCTCGTTCTTCTTCAATTTCAAAACATTAGTTCTTCGAGCCGGATTGTTTTCGCGAAACCGACAATTACTACCTTTGTTGGCAGCTATTCTGTGTGCGGCTTCAACGTCAACGACGGTGAATATCGAACTCGTACAACAATTGTGAGTGTTATTTGTGTTATCAACTAAGCAATGGAACATCTTGTGAAACAACGTGGGGTGATTAAATCAAAAATTACCCGTGTGTCAACTTTTTTGTAGCATGCATCAGTATCAACAAGCAACACTGTGCAATAACTCTCTTTAAGGTTAAAACTCTTAGATGACGCATGGAACGAATACAACAACATGCAAGCAAAATTTATTGTATTGGCAACAAGTATATGTAAGTACCAAATTTATTGTATATGTGAGTACCAAAGCTGGTATACAAATATTACTAGACACTCTCACTATCACAACTGCACAAAAGAGTAGGCCATCATCTCCTTCATGTATGGCTGATTTTTCACGATTCCGTCCGGACATTAAGCTACCATGCATGGATCTCCCGATATTATCAAGAGATTATCTTGAATGGACTACGTTTCATGATCTATTTTCCTCCATGATACATCGCAATCAAACTATTAGCGATTCTCAGAAGTTGCATCATTTAAAGAATGCTCTTAAAGGTGAATGCGATTGTCGTTCGTTGTCGTATCGTTCGATGAGAAGTTTCCACGCTTAAGTGATGCATACTATTGTGAAGCGTGGAAACTTCTC
>JAHWFO010061074.1:110327-128999 GCA_023313115.1 Rhysida immarginata
AAACTACAATATATAAGATAAATACTAATAATAATGACAACAATATAACCAAAAACAATGAATAGAAGAAACATTGTTCTAAATTTAAAAAAGAATACCATTGTAAGACATTTAAACATCTCAACTGAAAAATACTGATGATGTCTGAAAGGATGAAAATCGATTATATATCTATCTAAACAATAATAAACCAATTGTATTGTAAAATGGACGTTATGAAATTATAACTATAATGTTACTGTGTTACTTGTTTAGGATCTTATTCGAAATCCCGTCGTACCACAGTTGCTACAACAATGCAAAATGTAAATTCAATTTTATTTTTAAAAAAAACGTCTGTGCTAGGACTGTGAAAATTAAAAGGTTGCTGTCACTATGAAAGCCAGACTTTCACAATGTTATAAAATCAATACTGTCGTTTTCACTTTGATTAACGTAACACAGAAAAAATCTACCACTGTTAAATGTAAACTAGCATGTGGAGCTCGTCTTTTTCTGCTTTTTTTGGCGTTTTCATCTCTGTTATTGCTATAATTTTCTCGGCAGACTGTTTTGGGGATATACTGCGCGATTACTATACATTAAAACAATAATGCATTTATACACATTACAATACAGGGTGTATCAGGTTCGATGGTCATAAAGCGCCCTGCGTGATCCTTTGCTTGATTACAAACTTAATATTCCTTATTAAAAATGTGGAAGACTCAAAAATAATTAGTGGCTTACAATGGATAGACCTCTCCAATAATTTCTTATTTACGTAATCTTACTTCAGATGTACACTTGGTGATGCTGCAATTTTCACTCTTCCTTCGATGTACTGAAGCAAAACTTGGCCATTCACCACTTAGTAATGTCCAGCGGTTGCCGATTATACTATTTAATTGCTTCCAATTTGCTCAATACAACACGGAGCTAACGGAGTGCTTCCTCTATCGTCTTTCACTCTTTCTCAAAAGTCTGCTAGCTCATTATCTTCAGTTACTGATCAGTTTTAAAGATTTTCATTAAATTGTTAAGTTTTAAGAATTCTCTTTTCTAAGAAAAGCCTGAATAACAGGAATTCCATGCATTGTTGATCATGAGACATATGAGACATGAGCCATCTACCATTGCTGATCCTTGCATGGTGTTTCTGCATTGGGTGTTGACAACATTGTTGATACATATTGTTGCAAAAACTTTTATTTGCATTGTTAGTCATGAGATATTATTAAATTATAGGCCGTGCCATAACCACGAATATCAATTTTTTTAATCAATAATTATTATTTTTTCGAAATCTAAGATAGACAATGTCCTTCCTCATGCTTTGAAGGTCATGTATGCTAAATTTTATAGAAATCGGAATAAAACTGTCGATTTGTATAAAAAAACAAACAGACAAACCCACAAACAAACCCAGAAACCGCAAACAAACATCCTTCAGGTATTTATGAGAGTGAGAAATACACAAACAGTTTCCACAATTGATCTTTTTATTGATCATGGATGCGCATTTCGATCGCCATGCGATCTTCTTCAGCATGCGTGTACACAAATGTAAGAAAATTCCCACGATAATGCAGTTGCGAACTATGGGGGAAGGGGAAGGAGGGGGTTACAATGCGAGGGCACTAATAGCAGTTTAAAAGACATTATGTCAGCCAATCAGAAGTTACACTAAAATTATTTGCTATTTGCTGTAAGTTCACGGTTATAACGGGTTGAACAAAAATGATAAATAAACAATAATAAAAAAATAACATTTAAACTTGTTAAAAACATATTATAGAGTGAGTTACAAATTTGGCGTTATCACATATTTTAAAATTAGAAACACAGGGGTCTAATGAGGGGTGGAAGGAAGGTTGCCATATGTGGCACAGAGAAGCGTAGGGAAAGGGGAAGTTGTAAACAGAGTGAGGGTGGCAGGAGAACATCCGAGGGATTAGGATTCCTGATGGAAGATGGAATGCGGCGGGAGTAAAACCAACAATCACAATGATACGATTCAAAAATCAAAATAAAATGAACATAAAATTCCTTCTCCAACACTTTCAGGAACTTGCATTACCCGGTGAAAACTATTCAGTTAGAAATAGCCTTGATCTTATTGACAAAATTAATGATATTAAAATTCCCAACAGATATAGACTTATCTCATTTGATATCATTTCCTTATATCCTGGTATACCAATTAACCTTCTTCTCCATGGGTGAGAAATTTTAAGTAAAGCAATGACGAGGTATCCAAGTACCCAAGTCCTTCATCACTGATTTACGTGGGATTTATGAACATACATTATTTTTTATAACTTACCTACATGTGTTATTATTGAAATCAATATGAATTCAATATCAAAAATTTATTTTATTTATTTTAGTAAAACTTTCAGTTTTATTTTTTCTGAAAACTTTCAGTTTTGTTTTTGTGTTAGTTTTATTTTCTGGTATTCACTGGAGGCTTTCTATACTTGAACTCGCTAGTTTTATACTCGCACAAGACCAACATACAAATGGCAAAACGCGATCAAGTATTCTCATTGAAAGAATTCAGTCGGTAAGATGAGGCACTTACAATTATGCCTACACTTTTGAATTCAATGAGTTTTAACTAATAAGCACTTACTATAATGCCTAATTCATCTTGTTCTAGAATGAGTTTTGAGCAACAACAATCATATCTGGATAATTTCATTGATGATTCAGAAAGTGATAATGAGTTGTATTGCTCCAACATTCCTGATGAACTCAGCGTTCCACCAAAACACAATCGAGCTCTTCAAGATGAAGAATCTGATATAGAAGACGTTAATGCTGATCATAATGCCCAAATAGAAGTAGATCACTGTTCTGAAAGTTCCAGTGAAGTCGAGAATGCAGAAAGTGTTCCCGATCAGCAGATGCCGTATGGCAAAGATGGAACTGCATGGAATCTGACAAGTTCTGACAGTACTCAAACACCACAGCTAATCATTTTACGCCAAAAATCAGGACCTGTAAAAAAACTGAATCCTTTTCAGTTCTTGAAATCTTCAAGTGCATTTCTGATAACATTATGTGCAATATCATAATCAGGGAAACAAACAGGAAAGCCAAATCTGTATATTCTCAGTGGAATGAAGAAAATCCAAACAGCCCTCCCAAATTTTGGAAAAACTTGAAAGACGAAGAATTCGATAGTTATCTTGGAATTCTCATTACAGCAGGGGTTCACCATTCTTGCTCAGAAGACATCAAAGAACTGTTGAAGATTGATGCTAATCCGTTATATCGTGCATCTATGTCAGTGAATAGATTTTGGAAAATAACTAGGTTTCTTCGTTTTGATAATGTTACAACAAGGCAAGATAGATTGAAAAATGACAAAGCAGCAGCAATTTCAGAGATATGGCTCTTGATGAATATGAATCTCAGAGCTCATTATGTGCCTCCGAATGCCTTACTGTCGATGAACAGCTATTTCCATTTTAGGGTAGAACAAGATTTACCCAGTACATGCAGTCAAAACTGGCAAAATACGGTATCAAAATATGATGGGTGTGTGATGCTGCAAATTCTTATCCACTCACTGGGCAAATATACACCGGCAAAATCAGCTGAAAGTTGTGAAAAAATCAGGGAGAAAGAGTAGTAAAAGACCTGTGCTGCCAATTCAAGAAAAGTGGTTGGAATGTTGTCATAGATAACTTTTTTACAACGCTTCCTCTGGCACGATTCCTACTTTCATGGGGTTTGTCAATGGTTGGGACATTGAAAAAAAATAAGCCTTACATACCACCACAAAAGCTCACCAACAAACCAAGAGAACCACTGTCTTCTCTTTTGGGATTTAGCAATGACAAAGTTACAATGGTGTCGTATGTGCCAAAAGCTAATAAGTCAGTCATATTGTTGTCAACCATGCATTACACAAAAGATGTAAGTGGACCAAATAAAAAGCCCGAATTCATTCTGTATTACAACCGGGGTAAAGGTGGTGTTGACAATATGGATAAAATGGTATCGCACTACACTTCCAAAAAGAAGACTAGAAGGTGGCCTGTTGCAATGTTTTACAATATGATTGATTTAGCTTGCCTAGCAGCTTATATCATTTTACATGGAAAACAATCCCTTAGAATCCAAGAAAAATAACAGCCGGCGTGCGTTTTTGAAAGATTTAGGTAAACAACTGGCGATGCCAGCGATTGAAACTCGGTCCAGAAACCCACGAGCTTGTCAGCACTTCAACACGAAATCAGGAATAGAATGCATGCTGCAAGTTGTATTTCTGCAGGTGATGAAGAACAACGCAGAGATTCCTCAGGTCGCCTTATAGTAACTGGAAGTAATGTTTGCAAATCCACCAAAAAACGTAAAAAAACAAGAAAATCTTGTTCCAATTGTCATCGCCCAGTTTCTGATGAGCATACCAAAGCAATCATAAAATGTTATTTTGTTCTGTAAATATGTAAGTTTTTGAACTGATGTTTTTTCTGATTGATATTGTAATTATCTTAGAATCGTTTTTTACTTAAAATTCGTTTAAAGTGTGTATTATCATTTTGATATCGTTTTTTATATCGTTTTCTTGAATAATAGTTGTAGGGGTACCCGGGTGCCCTTATCATGGATGTAAAGTGTAAAAGACTTTATAATTTTTTTAAAAAATTACATGAGCATTTTTTAGAATTATTTTTTTATAAAACTGCATAGGATTTTAAAAGAAAAGACGGGAAAAATACGAATGTATGATAGAGAATTTTTATGTTAGAAACGAAAATGGCACCCTGGTACTCCGTCATGGGGAAGAAGGTTAAGGAAACCCTTTCAGTACTTCAAGAATTCCCTCATGACAATGATATCTCATTAGCAATTGTCAGGGAGATGACGATTTTAACAAGTTTGTGCTGCAATAATAATGTTTTTCAATTTAACCAGAATTTTTTCAAAATGACCAATGGCGCACCCATGGGATGCTGTATCAGCCCCTTCCTAGCAGATCTTTACATCAGATATTTAGAAAATAAGGCCTCCCACAGTTTGTCGTACTTCCCCATGGTTTGGTATGTGGATGATATATTCGCCATATTCGACTGCCAAAACCATGATCTAGATAATTTCCTAACTGAAATCAACAATTTAGCCCCCTTCATTAATTTCACTATTGAAACCGAGAAATAATGCAAACTACATTTTCTAGAGGTAATGGCACAGAGAAAAGACCCTGACCTACACATCATCATATACAGGAAACCTAACTTCATCCCATCATATATTCATGAAAAATCCAACTACTGTTACTCCGACAAAATAGCAGCATTTCATCAAATGATCAACACGGCGCTGAAAATACTAATGACAAAAGAAATAAGAGAGGAAGAACTACAAAATATCACACATTTCGCCATCTACAACGGCTACAACCCCAGCATTAATAGACAGATTAAAGCGGAAACTTAAGAGGAGAGTGAAAATATCAAGAGCAACAACTTTAAAACCGTGCAAGCAGAAAAAGAAACGGTTTATAATCCTACCATACAAAAAGAAACTCACAAAAGGTCAAACTAAAATCGCCCGTCTCTTTGGTCTAGATGTAGCATACAAAAGCGGAAACAGCATCAAAAAACTTCTGGACAGTATAAAAGATCGTCCACCTCCCGAAACAAACTCGGGAATTTATGAACTGAAATGTAGTTCATGTGATCTCAGCTACATAGGTCAGAGTAGAAGAATGTTTAAAACACGCCTAAAAGAACACTTTGCGTGTATCAAAAACGGAAAACCTGAAAGCTCCAGTTTTGCACAGTCCCTAGGCCACAACGCTAAAATGGATGACATTAAAATTTTTCATAAAGTGAATGACCGTAGATTCCTGAATTTTCTAGATTCCCATGTGATTGCAAAAAGGCCACCTAATGAGTTAATGAATACTGACAGAGGTCCAACAGACCTAACAAATTGGCAAAAACTTTGTACTTTTATCAAATAACGTTTGACATCCTAGCCTCCTTTATATGAAAACAGTTTAAAGTTAACATCATCTGATTTATATTATCCATTTATACGTATATAAAGGAATAGAACAGTTGATGTTTAACCCCAAATTTTCCGATAATTTTTTATCATATTTACATCATGTTGTGATCTTTACCAAATCTTCCATTATATCACATGCTTACCAGGATTGGTAAATAATAGTCTTCACTTTGAAGCGTCCTTTACTTATTTATCTATTTATTTACTTTGTTTAATTTTTTTTATTTATTTATTTATTTTTATTTTTTAATTTACTTTTTTTTAGTTTTATGTTTCAGCTTATTTTGATTTTTTGAATCCTATTGTGTGATTGTTGGCTTTATTCCCGCCTCCTTCCACCTTCCTTCTGGAATTCTAATCCTTCGGATGCTCTCCTGCCACCCTTATACCCCGTCCGCACTGCTGGGCTAGCTTATTGTTGAGCTAGCTTATTCAATAATCTAGATATCTTGGCTTAAGTTGTAGGCTAGGTCGTTCACACTGAAGTGCTCTAAAACTAGCCTACAGTTTGTTGCAGGTCGTCGATATTTTCGCCCCAAATCTCTATCAAAATGTGAACTTCCTCCGTAGTCCAGTTTTCCTTTTTTCCCGCTTTTTCTATATTTACTGGTGTTGGTGCAGCCATATAAATTACAAAGTAGCACGATCTTATAACCTTGGTCAAGCCGAGCAAGCGAAATGCTCCAAAACTACGGAATCATGGGGAAAAAAACGTATCCCATGATGCAGTGCGTTTGTGGCTGACATACATTTCAGGATGTCTGAGTTGTATTGTGACAGTTTGAATTCAAAAAACAATGTTGTTCGAATTTTGACCTTTCATTTACCTCTTGTGACTATGATAAAGTAATTTCAATTACCTGAAAAATCTAGTTTGAAAATCTAGCCCATCATAAGCTAGCTTATCAGAATCTGGGCTTGCCCAGCAGAAGCTAAAATCGTTCGCACTGCAGTTTAAGCTAGCTTATCAACTTAGGCTAGCTTATTTTTTGCAGTGCGGAAGGGGTATTACTCAGTTTACAATTTCCCCTTTCCCTACCCTTCTCTGTACCACATATGGCAACCTTCTTCCTCCCCCCCTCCCATCCCACCCCTGTGCTTCTAATTTTGGATTATGTGATAAAGCCACATTTATAACTCACTCTATAATATGTTTTTAATAAGTTAAAATGTTATTTTTTTATTATTGTTTATTTATCATTTTTGTTCAACCTGTTATAACCGTGAACTTACAGCAAATAGCAAATGATTTGAGTGTAACTTCTTATTGGTTTACGTAATGTCTTTTAAACTGCTATTAGTCCTCTCGCTTTGTAACCCCCTCCATCCCCTTCCCCCATAGTTCACAACTGCAATGTAGTGGGAATTTTGTTACATTTGTGTACACGCATGCTGAAGAAGATCGCAGGGCGATCGAAATGCGCGTCCATGATCAATAAAAAGATCAATTGTGGAAAGTGTTTGTGTATCTCTTACTCTCGTAAGTACCTTAAGTAAATATCCACAGGAAATAAGGTGGTTGCTTTCTCCTCCAGTAAACATCCTTATTTATATATATAGAAGACTAGCAGAGGTACCTGGCGTTGCCCGGGATAATTACACTTGTAAACATAAGAGTCTCCAAAATTATAAACTATAACTTACAATTTTTAAATAATAACTAATCAATACAACCCAGAGCAAAGGGACTATCTTTTCTACGAAAAATACGAAAACAGAAATTCTAGATGATATTTCGGGATTTTATCTAAACTCTTTTTGACTTAGCTCACCACTGCAGAGCATCGCCAATCCTGTGGACGTTTGATAAGGAGCTCAACGGAGACACGCCTGACTCCTTTGCCTCTTCAACAGACGCTGCCTTATTAATGTTCTGTCATTATCTTTTTATGCATATTATAAATAAGTCTTGGAAACGAATGCTCAAACGTCACACTCTCAGAAGCGCAGTATCAAAATATACACATTTTTGCAGGAGATAGTCAAATTGTATTTTTATGAAATGTTTAGATCTGATGTTCTAGCAAATAAGCTAGGTAATAACCCCGACGTGGCTCGGACTTTTTTTGGAATAAAGTTTGCAATATCTTAAAAATAAACACATGAAATCACGTAGAATAAAAACAGTAAAAACTCAAAATGAAAATTCGAAAGAAAAGTTTTTTTAAAGGCTCACAATGGATGGACCTCGCCAAGGATTCCACTGCTACGCTTAATAACTTGTTACTCACGTAATCTTACTTTGGATGTAGATTTGACGTTGTTGCAATTTCCACACTTTTCTCGATGTCTTGAAGCAAAACATGGCCATTCATCTCTTTGTGTAGGGCAGTGGTCGCTGATTTTTCTTTAGACATGCTTACTATTTGCTGAATACAGCACGGAGCTAAAGGACCGTTTTCTCTGTCATCTTTCCACTCTTTTTCAACATTCTGCTAACTCTCCATTATATCCAATTACTGATCATTTTTTAAAAATTTCAAGAAGTACTAAGAACTCTCAATTCTATGAATAGCCTGAATAACATGAATTATATGCATAGTTACAAATTGAAACATATCTATATTGCACAAACTTTTCATTTCATTGAGATATATATAGTGTTGGTTCATTGCGTGTTTATACCATTGTTGATAATTATTGTTGCTCAAACTTTGCTCTGCATTGTTGGCCATGAGATATTTCTCATTAATATGCCTTAACTTAATCATATCGATTTTTTATGAATATTCATTATATGAGGCTGAATATGATATTTCGTCTCTTTGTAAGACAATTTTAAATTAAGTGTGAGAAATTCTGCATTGCATCGCTCTTGGAGTATGTGCATGCTATCTTAATCTTTCTAATATCTTTTTGGAACTTTTTCGAAATCTGAGGTAGACAGTTCAAGTATGAAAAATTTCATCGAGATCGAAATTAAATGTGAACTTGTATAAAAAACAAACCCACATACCCACAAACAAACAAACAAACATCCTTTTTATTTATAGATAGACTAGCAGAGGTACATGGCGTTGCCCGGGATAAATACATTTGTGGGTAAAGAAAACAATCTCAAAATATTAAATTATCAATCCCAATTGATTAAATAAATGCAATCAATAAAACACACAGCAAAGAGATTATCTATTCTACTAAAAATACCAGGAAGCATAGGTGATATACCGGGAACTTTTGGAAACTCTTCTTGACTTGCCTCACTACTGCGGAGCATCATCAGATATTTTAGACTCAAGTTTTTCTTCCTCTTGACGCAGAAGCTCTTATCCCCTCTTGATTTTTTCGAAACGCCCGTTGAGCTTTTTCTGTATCAGTTGCTGAGTTTCTCCGACAAATAGTCGTTCTTTCTTTTTCCTTTCTAGAAACATAATTTTTTGCCAATGGTCAGGACGTTTGATAGGGAGGTCAAGGGAGACACGCCTGACTCCTATGCCTAATGTATAGACGGTGCCTTAATAATGTTCTGTCACTGCATCTTCACTTTATGATCATTATCAATAATTCCTGGAAACAAACGTTGAGTCATCGCATTATCAGCATATCAGTTTCCAAAATATACACTGTCCCATAGATTATAATCAAAATGCATTTTTAGGAAATGTTTGGATCGGTTGTGCTACCAAATATGCTAAATGGTAACCGCGGCGTGGCTCGGACTGTTTTTATGAAATATACTTTGAAATATCTTAAAAATAAACACATAAAACCCTTAGAATTAAAACAGTAAAAATTCTTAATGGAAATTTGAAAAAAAAATTTATAGGCTCAAAATACATGGACTTCTATATGCAAGCCACTGCTAGTCTAAATAATTTCTTACTCACGTAATCTTACTTCAGATGTACACTTGATGTGGTTGCAATTCCCTTTCTTCTCTCGATGTATTGAATCAAAACTTGGCCATTCAACTCTTTGTTTAGTCTAGCGATCGCCGATTCTTCTCTTGGCATGCTTACCAGTTGATCAATACACCACGGAGCTGAAGGACTTTGATCAATACTCTCTGTCGTCTTTCCACTCTTTTTAAAATTGTCTGCTAACTCTCCGTTATCTCTAGTCACTGATCATTTTTAAATACTTTCAAGAAATTGTAAAGTACTAAGAACTCTCTTTTCTAAGGAAAGCCTGATCATTGCACAAACTTTGCCTTTCATTGTTGGTCATGAGATATTTCTATTGCATATTAGCCCTGTCATAACCATGAATATCGATTTTTTATCGATAATCATTATTTTTCTGATATCTTAGGTGGACATGCTTTGAAGGTCAAGTAAACAAAATTTCATCAAGTTCGGAAAAAAACTGTAGAACTGCAAAATAAACAAACAAACAAGCCCACAAGCAAACAAACAAACAGACCCACTAGCATCTTTCTCTAAATAGATAGAAAGATTAGAATCAAGGGTGGAAGCAGAGTCCAAGAAACTTGGTAGTAAAACTGATAGTTTAGAAAAGGATAGTTTAAAAAAGAATGTTCAAAGTTTTAGTTTCGCGAATGCCAATGACCTTGTTAATCCTGGCAATATTATCAAGGAGTTTATGGGCTCTCCCATTACTTCTGATTCGCCCATTATTATTCGTCACAATCAAGCAAATTCTAGAGGAAATCACAAAACACGTGTCTTTAGTTAAAATCATCTGCTACACCGTTCGTAAGGACACCACTAAAATTATGTGTCTTGATTTAGACACGCACATAATTCTAATGTCTGGAGTAAAGAGTAATTTATTTTAAAAATCTAGCATCATCAGCTCAGGTCAGAAAAACTGCTGAAATACAATGTCCGTAATTTTGACACGACATATTATCTGCAAAACTTTTGTGATGACCTCAGGAAGGCGATTTACCACCTAGAAAAGGCTATCAGGGTGAAGAAAGCAAACGGTGCCATTGAAATGCCACTGGTGTTGGTTCTACTCCAAAATACTGAGCATAATAAGTTCTTTTTGAGTTTAAAGCTGACGGTCATTGCTGTTATTGTAGAATTGTTTAGAGGCAACAAAAGGCCCTTACTGTGTTACAACTCTCTACGCTTTTGGCCACATCTACCATGGTTGCACTGAATCGCCTAGATGTAACAAGTGCGCAAGCGACCATCAGTCTAAGGACTGTACTAATGTAAAGGAATAAAGACCCCCTCTAAATGTATTCATTGTCATGGTCAGGCTACTTCAAGTTATATACTAAGTGTCCGAAATATCTAGAAGTCAAAAGGATCAAAAGCACCAAAGTGTTTGATGGCAGAGCCTATGCTTCAGTTGCATCCAGCTATTCTCATTCTGGGTAACTTTCTAAACCTGTTTAAGGAAAGTGGCAATGTTCGCCACAGGTTCCGTCCCACGAAATTAGGAACTGACCATGGACAGACACCACTATAGAACAATTACTCACGGAAATTTTCGTTGCAATATACGGAACGCCAGGGGAATCCATCAGAAGCGCATCGAATATTACAATTTCCTCATAAAATGGAATATCGGCATCGCTTTCGTGTTTGAGACACACCTGAAATCAACTCAAGCTTTAAAGTTGCCGGGTTATCATGTTTATCGAAAGGATCGACCTCTTGGTAACAACGCCAGTCAAGCATTTGGTGGAGCAGCTATCATTGTCAAAGATAGCATGGATCATCGTGAGACTGTCACTCCAAATTATGTAGCAATGGAAGCTGTTTCCATGATGAAAAATGAGGCCGATACAAATGAAATTAAATTCACCCTTCTGTATAATTGACGTAAGCAAAAGCTTGAACCGTGCGAGCTTGATGAGTTGCTCTCTGGGCCCGTTTCAGCGGTTATGGTAAGAGAATTTATTGCTAAGCACCCTGCATTGAATTCCAAATGCTCTAACCAAAATGGCATTATCTTCTATAGATATACTCTAAACAAGATTGACACCTTCGTTGCAGGACCCCTTGATGACACTTATTACTGCGACCACTCTCCTGTCAGCGATGTGCTAGACGATGTAATTCTTAAAGGATTCTTCAAGCCTTATAATATATTCACAGTCGACGACTTATCTTCTGACCATCGTCCAGTGATGCTTATCTTTGAGGGTTTGAACATCGATGTTAAGATTGGGCTTTGCTCCAAACAAGATTGGAACTCTTCAGGGATGTCCTTAGAGAAAATAGTTTCCCAGATAAGGAGGCATTGACAACGAGGGTATCAATACAAACTTCAGTTCTGTTAATCGTGTTATACATGATGCTACAGCTTCCAGTGCTTCCACTGCTGATCAAAAGTGTCCTGAACATCAAAACCTCCCAACTTACACCAGGCGTCTCATACGTGAAAGAAATTAATATAGAAGGTCATGCCAGCATAAACGACTTCCCTTCTTCAAGACGAAATACAACAGGCTACCTCGCAAGGTTTAAGAAGAGGTTTAATCTATACGTAATGAAAAATAGAGCGAAAAGCTGAAAGCCCTGTCAGTCCAGGACAACTTGCTCTGGGTTACTGTAAGAGCTCTTAAAGGAAACAGACCCATCAACTTGCCTCCGATGCTTACCACTAATGGCAATGCTTTCAGAGGTGATCAAGATAAAGCTCAACTGATCGCAGACTCCTGGTAAAACAATTTACTTCTCCTGGTGAGAACAACCCGGATAATTTCCCAAATATTCCTTTTGTCAATGCTGGATGTATCGGATATGAGCTCACTCATCGCTTTTCTACCTGTGAGGACACTATTGGTGTTTATGAAATCTCTGATGTCATCAAGCATCTTAAAAGCAGGAAACCATCAGGTATCGATTCGATCACAAAGGGTGCTCTCAAAAACTTGCCTCCAAATGTTGTTACGACTATCACCAGGGCCAGGATTGACTGCCGAAAACATCTTTACTTTCTTGTCAAATGGAAAGATTCTGCTTTCGTTACCATACAAAAGCCTGGTCTTAATGCATCTCTACCTGTCAGTTATAGGCCTATAAGCTTGTTACCTATGCTATCAAAAGTGTTTGAACGCGTCATTCTTAAGAGATTTAACGACTTATGTGTAGCTAACAGTCTTGTTCGAGAAGAGCAATTCGACTTTCACCCAGGTCAGTCCTGCCAACTCCAGATCTGGAGGCATATAGCAGATTTAAACACTCCTCTTGACTGTGCTCAATATGGTGGTCTCGTGTTTTTTGATGTACGAAAGGCTTTTGATCAGGTTTGGCACGAGTGCCTGATATACAAAATGATTACTAGTGGATTTACGGACGATCTCATTGCCTTCATGTCGAACAGGATATTTAGTTCCAAGGTTGGCTACTCCATGTCTAACACGTGTGACATCAATTTTGGCGACATCCAAAAAACGATATTTCCCGAATATTGGATCTCCTAGCTTCTCGTATCCCTTGTCTATCGTTAATCAACAATCAACACTATCATCCTAATATGAAGGGACTCCATCTTTTACTTTAGATGACTTAACAGGATTTCATCTGGCTTCTTGCATAGTCCAGTGTAAGTCCTGTGTTTACTTTCTGCTGAGTATGGCAGGGATAGCGTTGCTTTCTGACCACTTGTTTCGTTTTCCCTGCACTGTCTGATTGTCGATTGTTGATTGTTGTTTTTCTCGATATGCCAATGGCTTTGGCCCTGCTCCCGAAAACCGAACAAAACCAATGGATTGCTGAGGAACAATAAAGAACAACACACGAATTATGGCGCAGGCTATGTTATTAGAGGCCTTTCAAGGGAACAAGAAGCCACTACAAAGCTACAACTGCCTGCGATTGGAAACGTGTCCATAAGCTGCACGGAAGATCCTTGTAGAAACAAATGCGCATAGGGGCACCAGTCTAGAGATTGAACCAAGATTAAAGGACAAGTTCCCCCCCCCCCCCAAATGCATCAAATATGGTGGACAGCACACTTCAAGCTACATGATATGTCCAAAATACCCTCAGGTTCAAAGGATACCTAATTCCAAAGTGAAAGCAGACAAATTCTTTCCTACTGCTGTGTCTAAGCCTGAGGGTAAAGGTCTCAACATTTACGACCTACCAGGTATGTACAAGCAATTGGGTCGTATCTTTCTTCTGTTTTCTAATCTAGGCAAAAATTACCCATAGTTAAGTGGGCTACTTACGACCAACTAATTATACTATGGCTGCATAACCTTACATAGTAATGAACAAAGGTGAACTTCGGTACGTGATTATGAACGCTAGGGGATTCCCCAAAAGCGTATCGAGTTTCACAATTTTTTGATAAAGCAAGAAATTAACGTTGCTTTCCTCTGTGAACCCTACCTCAAACCAGGCCGTCTTGCAAGCTACCTGGCTATTGTCTGTACCGTAAAAATCATGTGGCTTCAAATGCTGCAAGAGGTGCTTCTGGGGGAGGTGCGATCTTGTTTAAGAAGAGAATACAACACCAAGAATTAGACTCTAAGTCTTATGCAGGTATGGTATCGGCCCCAATCATTATCAATGACGTCTCCTTTGGTGAAGTGAAGTTCGTGGCGCTCTACAACTCATCTAAATATTATCTTGACATTAGCGAGCTTGATCAACTTCTCAGTGGTGACACTCCAGTAGTCCTGGCTGGTGACCTAAATGCCAAACAACCAAGATGGAAATCCAGAACGCAGCACTACAACTGCTTGATATAGGTACATACAAGGAAGAGATAATATCATCGCGACTGGACCTGTGGATGACACCTAATAATGCGACTATTCCCTTATTATTAACATTTTAGACATGTCCCTCTTGAAGGGTTTCTTCAAACCGTACAATATTTTCTCGACTGATGACCTTTCGTTTGACCACAAGCCTGTAGCATTGAACTTTGTCAATGTCGACATAAATTTCAGAGAAGAACTCATCATCAAGACTGGAAGCTCTTCTTAAGGACAATGACTGCCATCCCGAACTCGCACACTGTTTGGAGTTTATCGATGTTGTGTTAAAGACATCACCTGTTGTATTAGCAGTGCCATAGAAGCTAGTAACTATCCCTCAGAGAATAAAACTCCTTATCGAATCCAACTAACTCCCGGAATTTAACGCCTAATTGCTATAAGATACAGGACCTGTAGACTATGGCAACGCTATCGTGAACCTTGCCTCAAAACCAAGTGCATCAGGCTAGTTCGAAGAGTCAAAGAGAAGATAAAAAAGCTTCGCGAGTCTAGATGGAATGACAAATCCAAAAGCTTGTCGGCTCGCGACAATTCCATTTGGAGCAAGGTTTACAGAAGAAGAGGAATAATATGCTTCCTCCACTCCGTACACCACAAGGTAACTATATGCAAGCTGATCAGGACAAGGCCCAAGTCAATGCAGTTTCACTAGTAATTCAATTTGTTATTTCTATTAACAACAATCCCAAGAGCCAAATCATGTCTCAGCGTGTGGAAGAAAGTCTTGTCAACTTTGATGAAGTCCCGCAGCATTAAACAAATAACAACATCGAGGCTAGAGAGATCGCCGCCATCATAAGCAAACTGTATAAAAAGAAGGCTCCAGGAAGAGACAAGGTGAGCAATAATGCCCTTATGAGTCTCCCAAAGAAGTTATTGACTATCTCACCGATATCATTAGTGAGTGCTGGAAATTTTCTTACTTCCCTGTATCTTGGAAATAATCTATTGCTTTGAGTATCCCCAAGCAGGGATAAAATCTTGCAATTCCTTCGAGCTACCGACCTATTAGTCTGCTCCCCTCCCTGAATCTCTAAAGATTTGGAGAAAGCGATCCTCATCAGGTTCCAAGACCACTGTCTCGACAATGATCTACTTCGGAAAGATCAGTTTAGCTTTCCTGCGCCCATTCTTGTCAGAAGCAGATATAGAGGCTCGTAGAGGAGCTGATAACCATCTTGAACCTTTCTAGGCACTGCGGAGTGGTATTCTTTGACGGTGAAATTCTTTCTCACCGATAGGTCTTACCAAGCTAAAGTTGGTGAAAATCTTTCCACACCCCGTGTTGTAAAGGCAGGTGTCCCTCAAGGTTCTGTCCTCGGGCCCGTGCTATATATTTATTTTATACAGGATTTCAAGAAACCCAAAAATTGTAATCTATATTCCTATGCTGATGATACTGCCATTATGACATGGCCACACAACCTGGCTCACATTATCACTTGTCTACTAAAACTTCAAGCAGACTCTCTTGTTCTATTCAAAAAACCAGACTGGGTAGACAACTACAAATATCTTGGCGTGATTATCGTCTTAAGACTCTCGTGGAATCGTCACCTGACCTACGCTCTGAAGAAAGTAAAGAGGGCTAAGTACAGTCTCATAACTCTCCAGGTCCGGAACAGAATCCTCAACATCGACATTAAGTTACTTCTGCACAAGTCGATTATTCGGACCGTACTCCACTAAGCATGCCTGCGTGGGTGACTATCTGTCAGAAGCAAATGGAGCGAGCTACAATCTATCCTGAATGTTACTCTGAGGACCATTGCCCAGCTTGACAGAAAGACAGTGAAAAACAAGTCCATCCATTGAGATTTTAACATGGTCCACATCAGAAAATTTATACAGGACCGCCTTTTGATTATGTTGCAGAATATGAAGACCTAGTGAGTAAAATAATGATAAACTAAATGGATATTAAGTGGCATATAAAGTGTCGAAAACTGAGGCACATTCTTTACATCAAATTTGAAGATATCAGCAACGTTTCTTTCCTGGACTACTGGAAGATATGATAATCTTCTTTCTCATTGTTCTTATTATTTCGTTTATATTTTGTTTCTGACAATCGTCTATCTTATTATCTGTTTTGTATAATATGGAAGACCGTATGGATATACTAGGCTTTTAGACTACCTTTCATTTGGAATTTTATCTGGTTCGATGAGCGTTGTGAAAGCGCTGCTTTCGTCCCATCTGAAAAAGTGTACACTTCGCTGTTCGATTGTCGATTATCGATTGTCGTTGTTTTTCTTTGTTTCCGAAGTGTACATCTGAGATATTAGATTTTATTATGTGAAATAGTGTTTTCGGAGTTATTTTTCTTTGTATGGAAATATAATAGGATAAAAAAGATGATCGGGGAGGTGGAAATCGTACGAAAAAACCATTTTTGTATTATAGAATTCTAACAAGATAAGTCGAAGAGGTAAAACCCCAAAACATAACAGGATAACATAGGCCAAGAATAAGAGTGAAGCCAAGAATAGTACAAGAAATATAGAATCTTAGTATAAAAATAATGGACTCGGGAAATAATAACCTGTTTTTTAATAAGTTTTATTTAATAGTTTATTAATATAGGCCTGCCAGAAAATATTTTGTAATATGGTTAAACCCAAATGTGTGAAAATAGTAGTAGTAATGATAGAAGGGTGTTCATATAACATTGAAGATGACAGAGGTTTATTGGGCTTATTATGATAAAAAAACATAACCTTTGTCTTATTAATATTAACAAATAATAAGTTTACAATACATAATAGTCTTGAGGGGAGATATTTGTGCCAAAATAGTCCTTTTTGCCAAAAAATTTTAAAAAAATTATATAAAATAATTCCTTGATATAATGTTATAAGATAATTGATTTTAAAGTTATAAGATAATTGATAGATATATATCATATATATAATTTTGGATATCTCTACAGTATGAATATTTGATAAACTATAATAATTTGGAAAAGCTTCAAAATCTGTTCTAATTGTCGCATCAATATTTTATTTATTTCTTATTCATAATTTCTGCTAAAAGATCCGCGTATTTTTATTTCCCATCAACAGATGGAAGCACTTGTTTTTTTATTTCAAATTTAGCTTCTGTTTTTATTAGCCAACAACAAATGGCAGAACTTGATTTTTTACTTCAAAATTAGCTTCCCTGAATAGCCAACCTCAGCTCATTGCCTCTCATCTGTATTGAAGCGAAGCATTAAGCATTATTTTGATACATTGCTACCCAAAAGGTTGTCTCAACTTTTTTTATAAAAAAAGAAAAAATTCAAAAAAGTCTCTAAATGGCTTCAGCTACGAGAGGAAAGAATCAGCTGGATGAAATATGAAAATAAACTAAGAACAATCAGAAAATGTAGAGCCTATTTTTCAATTAAAAAATCATTACCTATGTTTGGAGACATATCTGCAGTTAATAATTATTATTATTCACTTGTGAGTTCATCAACTTTCTGATGGTTTGGAGTGGAGAAATTCTTGATCTGCGGGCCTGGTTCCCGTCGCCAATTGGCTTTCCAACCGCAAAAACTTGGTTGTCTTTAAGACACCTTGAAACAGCTTTTCATGGCCAATACTTGTTCATTCAATATCTTTTCCAGACAGATAAATTTTTGCCAATCGTCTGGACGTTGGATAGGGAGCTCAAGGGAGGCAAGCAGCCTTAGTAATGTTCTAACACTACCTCATCACTTTATGCTCATTAAAAATAATTCTTGGAAACGAACGTTCAGTCACCGCAAAGACAGCAAGGATCTCAGTTTCCAAAATATGCACATTCCCAGAGAATATAGTCAAAATGTAGTTTTAATAAATGTTTAGATCTGCTGTGCTATCAAATAAGCTAGGGGATAACCCCGGCGTAGCCCGGACTTTTTTGGATTAAATTTTGAAATATCATAGAAATAAACACATGAAAACGCTCAGAATTAATACAATAATAATTCTTAATGAAAATTCGAAAAAAGAATTTAAAGACTCACAATGGATGGACCTGTCCAA
>JAHWFO010061074.1:161728-198271 GCA_023313115.1 Rhysida immarginata
ATTATTATTATTATTATTATTATTATTATTATTATTATTATTATTATTATTATTATTATTATTAATAATCTTTGTGGTGATGTTTGTCCCATATGGCACCTCTCTCTCTGAGCCCTGTCCCAGATGCAAAAAAGGAATTTATAGCAAGCAGCATCGACTCTCATGCGCTGGGTGTAGTACGATCTTTCACATCAGTTGTTTTGGGATTAGCAAAACAAGAGCACAGGATTAGTCTGTCAATGGCATATACAATTTTCTATGTGTTGATTGTGACAGAATTCCTCCAGCTAGCTTATCAGGAGAAATTCTGAAGAAAAGACAAAACGTGGTCTAACCAGATTGACTCAGGATAATGAAATCTTTTAACGCTAGAGAAACTAGTATTATCCCAGGTAGTGATGACTCGGGAATGTTTCTGGGTATTATAATAGTAGAATACAGAGTAGCTCTCATAGTCACTGTGACTGTGTTGGCCCATCGGTCTGCTACTGGTGAAATTAAACTTTATAATTGACCAGAACTATTCTCTAGCATCTGAGGTCTCCGCTCTCAAATGAAATAATAAATAAAAGAGAGGAAACCACTAATCCACATAAGATTTTTTAATCAGACTGATTAAAAAACTTTATGTGGATTAGTGGTTTCCTCTCTTTAATTCTAACGTCTGTCCACAGTATCTGGCTCCATTTATTTAGTGAAATAATGAAGGACTACAGACTCTGCTTAATGATCAATTTTCTCAACTGAAGCAAGCACTTGCTAAACTTTCAGCCTTAGGAAATTAACTATGTACGCATGACCCAAAACATCTTGTTACTCCCTCACTCACTCAGAATCATCGGAACTTTTCATTCTCTCATCCTATTGTTGAAAACTTGTGGAATATCGCTCAGCATCAAGATATGGTGGAGGAGAGTAATGAAAAATGCCCATTGATTCCATATTATTCAGTAACTCAAGATACATCATTACCTACACTTTTCTGTAATGCTGTCAATTTTGATACTCCATCTGCTGAAGTTCAAGATGGTTCAACAAACCAACAAATTTTTTATAACCATGGTGGTAAAACCCAGTGCGGAAGTTTTGAAACAATACTGTCTTGAAACAACTTGCACATTATGATTAAAGTTTTGAAACTACAGCAGATTTGCCTGAAAATTACGCTACTATTCAAGTTTCCGGGATTAGCCTCACTTCCAGTCGGCATAGCGCAGCATTTCTTACCACCAACCACGCTTGATGCCTGACACTACTCACGAAAATGTATTGGAGCACTTTTCCTCTTTTTCTCTTTTGCAAGTTGTTTGCCAAACCGCCCTCATTATGCCTCATTTTGTTTCTGTTCCTAGAACTGAGGTTGATAAATTTCATTTATCAAAAATCTGGTCAGGTGGAGATTTAGTTCTTCCTTTTAAGGGTTGGCTAAATCTCAGAGTTTTGTATACACACTTGGCTGTAACAAATGGGAAATCGATTTTTTTGGCTGCCAATATGAACAAGATGACAAACTCAGTTGTTCATGAAAATAAGTCTAAGGATGCATCTCCTTTGTCAGTCGGTGCTGATATGGATCAGTGTCCCTACTAATCCTCTGTTCTCAGATCAAATTACGCCTACTTCAGCTTCGGAGGGCTCAGTTCACTTAGTTGGTAACTAATTCTAGTAATATGGAGATTTAGTATCAGAATTGCATGGGCCTTCGTACGAAGCTTTCTACTTTATACCAATCAGTTCTGTTGTTAAATTATTCTATTATTGCTCTCAGTGAAACCTGGTTCTGATATTGCCTCTTTTCTGCTTTTGTTTCGCGCTACACTATTGTGCGAATAGACCGAACATTTGCCTCCTTCGATAAGGGAGCTGCTCCTGCGATTAAAAACGATTTGTGTAGTCTACCGATCTCTATATCAATTACTGAAATTGATAATGTTTAGTGAGAAGTTATTAGTCAGGATGGAGTTTCACTTATGATTGGCGCAACCTCACAGCCAGTATCACAATGCTTATGTTTATCGCATCAAATATTCACGTAATTCTAAAATTCCCATAACGTTGCCGAATCAGTGGTGGAAATTTTAACATGGCAACTATAATCTTTTATATGATTATGCTCGCAGTACGTATTGGACAGTTTTGCTAGAATGCAATGACGCTGATACTGCAGCTGAGTACTTTCAAAACACCCTTCAAATCATGAGTGAAGCCATAGTAGCTGCTCATGCTACAAGTAGAAAGTTTAACAGGTACGTAGTGTGGTTTTCGCAGGAGCTTACCGAACTCATCAAAGCCATGATTCGCATACGTAAGAAGCTTAAGATTTGTAATCACCCTGATCTTCGTGAAGAATTCTCCTCACTACGCAAACAATGCAAACAGCATCATAGGCAGAATTTTTGTATATACTTTGACACTATCGAAAACAGCTGTAACTCTCACCTGAGTAAATTCTGGAATTATGTTATCTCCAAAAGCAAAGCTCGACATACTTTAACTACTATCACCATATCTGCTGGTCTTACCGTTATTGGGGATTGGGTATTAGTAACTGTTTTGCCTAGCATTTCAGTGAAATTGTCTCGCCCAGCAGTTCATTGAAACAGTCTCGCCCAGCTTTTAGTGAAACTGCCTTTAATTGTTTTAACACGCCTATTGGAGGAAAGTCTATTTATTGTTCCCATATTGATAACCTCATCTAAACCGACTTCACAGATAGAGATGTTGCCTGCAGCATTAATAGATTACGGGCCAAGCCTTGCAATTCTCCGACAGAGAGTCCTGCATTTATTATTAAAGACCTGCAACATATCATATATATTCCTCTTAGGTACATCTTTAATTTGTGTCTAACAGCTGGCCACTATTCTAAAATATGGAAGAGTGCGATTGTGGTTCCTGTTTTTAAGGGTGCTCTGCCAAACGGACCAACATTGCTAGCTCTAGGCCGATCTCTATCCTTCCACATACACTGCCAAAAACTTTGACAACATCATTCATAAATATCTTCTACAACATGTCCTTCCTCATATTCCTTTGTGACAAATCTTGTACCTCCCACTACTCATGCTCATGATGCTCTTGACCACTGCCAGCAATTTGACGTGTTCTACTTTGATATGCCAAAGGCATTCTACTCTGTCAATCATGAGTTACTTATTAAAAATTGCGTGTGTATGAGATTGATGATGGACTCCTTCGGATAATGAGTTCTTCCTGTTGGATCGAGAGTGTGTTATATACGACATCATTCATTATTGCCCTATAGGCCTCTCTGTGGTGTTTCACTGGGTTTCTGTCCTAGGGTCTTTATTATTTGTTATCTTCACTGCTGATATGTCCGAGGTGATAATAAACTCCCATATTTTGATGTAGGCAGATGATATAAAACTTTTTGCTAACATGAAAAATGGTCTTAATGCTCACCTGCTTTAGCAGGACATTTATATCTTAGGTGATTTGTGTGAGCAAAATGATCGAGTTCTCCTTTTTTTGTGGAAACGTGCAAGTTGCCAAACCCTGTGTCCGTGAACTTGGCGTAATCATTGATAGCACACTTTCCTATAATCCCCATGTTGACTCTGTTTGTCTGAAGGCCTACTAAGCTCTTGGTACCACTCCGCGCAATGAGCCGGTTTTCAGTGCCTTTCCACATTTGTTCAGTGTAACGTACCGTTATTTTTTTTCTTGTTTAGGCTTTAGTAGCTTTTTTTCAAGAATTTTAGAGACCCATCTACTTCTGTTTTTTTTTGGATCACTGCTTGCTGGGTTCATTTTTTAATCACTGAATTAGGGTACGCCTTATGTGCTCCCCTCCCTCGAGCAATTTGCGTTACAGATATTCCTGGTTTCCGCCGCGAGTAGTTTTTCCAAGACTGGTGTGTTCATCGGTTGTTTCGGACACGAGCTATGTTTGTTAGATGCTTATTAATTTGTTATTACGGAGGTTACTGTGTTCCCCCTCCTCATTTTCTTTAATATTATAGGGTTCAGGTGACGCGCTCTGTTCGCGTTGTTCTTGGGGGTTTTTTTTGGTATCTCATTTAGGGGGTTATTTATTCTATTTGATTTTGTCCTCGCGCTAAAAATTTTTTTTCACTTTGGCGATTTATTTATTTATTGATCGGGATTGCAGTTCCTCATGTATTGAGTTATTGATATTGCTATTTTGTATCATTTGTTATTTATCCCTTGTCGAATTTCTTTTTTACGCTTGACGAACTAATTGATATTTAGTTCCCCGTTGAGTCAATTATTTTAAGCGTCTAGTTTTAGCTCGTTCCTCGTCGTGTCATTTTTTTTTTGACGCGTCTTGTTCGTTCTCCGATAAAAATTTTTCCGGTATTTTTAAATAAACCTTAGTTACTCCCCTCTCTCTGATTATCCAGTCCGCGATGAGAATTTTTAATCGCCTAAGAATTTTCTTTTGAGTTATAAGGAAAATTTGTTTTCCGGTTCTCTCCCTTTGATAAAGGATAGATGGAGATTTGTGCCTTTTGCTGTGGTTAGTAGATTTATTTATTTTTGAAAAAGGAATAATCATTTAATTCTTCTTAGTCTGCTTTGTGAGCTAAAAAATAATTTTTTATTATTTTTAAAATATTTTTGATTCCTACAATATGTTTACGCTGGTTTCTTACCCATGTTATTGTTAGTTGTACGTGCGTGCTCTCTGTCCGCTCAGTTTTTCATTGTTTAGGCAGTTTTGTTGTATTCGGCTGCTCGTTATCTTAAAGCGACTGGCTGTTTCTTTTCTTTGAACTCGGATGTCATGTCGCGTATCCGCGATATTTAAATTTTCTTTTGATTTTGGTAATTTTTGGGTTTTGAAGATTTTTTTGGTCACAAGTAGAAAACAAGCGAGAGCGGTAGCAACAGCTTCATGGCTCTCTCCTGGGTCAGTGAGATGGCTTTTCAGTGGAAGATAGACTTTCTAGCCTAAGACGTCAACGACATTTACTTTTTTCATGAATGAAAAGTTCGTGTTTGGATATTATTTCGGCTCTTACCCATTCGCCTCTCAGGATCATGGCATCCAGCACTGCATCTATTCCAGTTTTATCTTTATGCGTGGTTGAAGTTGTTCAAGCGCTACGTCTTCGTGAAATCGTCCACTAACTTATCGTTGTCCTGTTTCAGTTGCAGTTGCGTCTTTTTTGAGATAAGTTTTCGCCCCGGCGATCTTTGAATTTGTGTTCATCGTCGGATGTTCCAAGAGTGGACCTTCTCCTGTTATGGACATTTCACCTACGTTCCCGGTTTGTCTTCATTTAAAGTGACTTTGTAAAATGTCACGTAAGGTTTTTATTGTCGCAATATCACTTTTGTTCATTTAATATAATGGACTCTCTCAGCAATCTCACAGAGTGGTTGCTTCGTTTTGTTTTTTTTTATTTTTAATTTTATTATTGTAACCAAATCTTTCTGATTAATGGAAATAATATTTTTTTTCCTTGCTTTGATTTTTTTTATAATTATTTTCGTTTTCTTTTTCCAGGACCTTGCTCATGTTGTCGCCTACGTCCTTCCTTCTCTCACCCCTTTTGGTATTCGTATAAACCTATTTTGTCCATCTTTTCCCTTCATTTTTCCGTTACTGTTCGTTATGGTTCTGTTGTCTTTGTTCTGGTTTATAATTTTGTATCCCGTTCTTAGGCACTGTCCAGAGGAGATCCCCGGTTTATTGCTTGTTTTGTTTAGCTCCAAGATTTTATGTTTCCGTTTTAAATATCTTTTTGAATTGTTAATTTTCCTTATATTATTATTAATTTTTTTTTATGTTTAAAAGAAAAGAAAAAAGATTTTTTTTATTTACCGTTTATATTTTCCTATTATACTTTCATTTAATGGTCTTGCCTGATTACAGTGTGTAGGTTCCTTCGCAACCTTTCTGGACTTTCACCACTCGACTGGATTCTCCTAGCCTTGTTCAAGTTAACCTCTTCCACTCAACCAGCCCGCTCGTCACTCGTCATTGATCGGTCTTTGGATGTTAAGCCCTTGGTTTTCCCGTCTCTCCCTCGCCTTTTACTATTGCAAGATTTTTGTTTATCTCGCCCCTCTTCTGAGACCATATTCAATTTTTTTCTTTATTCAATTTTATCTCTGTTATCCTATTGTAATAAAGGAAAATATTTATTTGGAATTTTCTTTTTCTATTTTTTATTCTTCGCTCAGGGGTTGTTTTTTGGTTTGGATTAGTAATTCGGGTGTTTATTGGGTTTATTTTTTTAGTGTGGATTTTTCACCTTTGTTTTGTCAGGCTTTACTTTACTTGTCGAATCTTTTGTAGCTTCTTCAAGTAAGTGTTATTAGTTTATCTCCGCGGTTATCTTGTGTTCTTGTTACTGATTTTTCTTAGTCAAGGGGAGGGTTTTTGTTTTTACGCTTTGCTTCGGTACCGTTGGCTGTACAGGCAGGTAAACGCAGTTCGCCTTTACTAGCACGCCACAGTACGTTTTTTTCCAAATAAATATTTTTCAGTTTATTGGGTTTCTTTCTTGATAGTGTATGCTCCTTTTGTTTAGGCTATTAACATGGGTTGTTTAAGATTTTGGTTTTTTAATGCTCACTAATCGGACTATTTTTCCTGTTTTTTCTTTCTTTTAGGTGGTGCCTTAGTTGGTGGATGTTCTGTATGGTTTTTGGCTTCTATTCAGGGTGATGGATCTATTTTTTAGTCTGCCCCTAGCAATGAGTTGGGTTTTTTTTTTTGAGCTCACTTCCTTTGCTGTGAGAGGTTGGCTCTGCCATTCGGGTTCTGCGCATGGCTTGTCTTTAAGATCTAGTTTTTGTGTGACCGGTACAGCATGCGATTGCCCGAAAATTTTTTTACGTCCTGGAACTTGCGCAGGGTGTTCTCTGCGGGGTTTTTTAAGGGATAGAGACAACTTTCTGGTTTTGGTAGTGTATTTTTTTCTAAGCTCTATCTCACCTGCCCTTTTTCTAAATTTTATTTTTCGGCCTTTATATCCTTTAATTTTTCCGGTTATGTTCCTTGATAAGGCATTGGGGCCAGTAGGATGTCGGGTTATGAAGTTCATCACTGCCGTGTGGGTTTTTCGGTAAGTAAATTTCTCCTTGAGCTAAGTTCTCGTTTTTGCAGGGGGGTTTCCTTTCCGCGTGGTATTTTGCTGTTATTTTAGTTTTCTTTTACATTGTTTCATTTTGTTGTTTATTCTGTAGTTAAAAGGTAGAAGTTAATTTTAAAAATTTTCTTTTATTAACCGTGAGTTTAAAATTTGTCCTCTCAAGGTTTCTTAGCCCAGCTCTCTTTATTAATTAGTTGCTTCGTCTCTTAATAATATTTCAGTTTAAATTTTTTTTTTACGAATTTCCATTTATTCGCGTAAAGTTTTTTTTTACGTGAGCTTTCTCTGTTTTCTACTGAATTAAGAAAAAAAATTTTTTTTGTCAAAAAAAAAAATTTTTTTTCGATCACTAGAGGAGGTTGTAACGTACTGTTATTTTTTTTCTTGTTTAGGCTTTAGTAGATTTTTTACAAGAATGTTATAGACCCATCTACTTCGGATTTTTTTTGGATCACTGCTTGCTGGGTTCATTTTTTAATCACTGAAATAGGGTACGCCTTATGTGCTCCCCTCCCTCGTTGTGCTTTTCTAGCAATTCGCGTTACAGATATTCCTGGTTTCCGCCGCGAGTAGTTTTTCCAAGACTGGTGTGTTCATCGGTTGTTTCGGACACGAGCTATGTTTGTTAGAGGCTTATTAATTTATTATTACGGATTGCCCATCACTCTAGATAATAACAGACTCCAGAAAGTATTTATGTTCGGCCTAATATAAAGAGATACCTTATACTCTGTAGTCTCCTCATGATGCCAATTTTTCAGGATTCTATACATATTTTCCTGAAGGAACAATTTGAGCTGGAACTTGTCTGATGTATGGATTTATGTGTTTTAGCACAGATGATGCTAATGCTATGTTGTAAAGCTCAATCTTGGAATGCGGAGACGGACCCAAATACAGGAAGATCGGCCTACCTGTATGTGTTAGTTCAGCTTATAACAGACGGCTTGATGTAGTTCCAGAATTTTCTTTAAAACGGTTAGCTCTAATAATCAACAAACTTTTATATCCTACCTCACTTAAGTTTTGCAATATATATAATATCACCCAATCAGGGATTCTAACAAAAATAAAATCTTGTAAACAATCCAAGAAGAAGCTTTAGCAGTGAAGCAGATTTTCATTTAAACATTTATTAAAAAGAAATCCTCCCCCCCCCCTCTCGAATAGGGTAAGGCAAGTAGCAGATCCTGAAGTCATCTAATTTTTCCCTTTTATGTTCATTTTTACCTCTCAGCAAATATTTTAATCAAAAAACTAATTTTCTCGAACAAAATATCTAGAAAATGTAACAATAGCTCGTATTTTCTTTCCCTTCTCATCATTTACATACATATGATATATTACATGCCATATGTTGCCATAGTTCTAAATACCAAGTGACTGCCACCCCCGCAAATCCGACCCCAGTGGAACAACTGCCTAAACTTCATAATAATGTAGGTCTTGCCTAGAGGAATCAGGATATTGAATTTCACGCCTTTACGTACCTAAGTAGCACATACATATGTTGTCTCTTCTGAATCCCACACCCGTAATGCCGACCCTGGTGCAATCAAAACCGAATTAAATAGTGTAGATGGATATGCCCATAAGAAGCTATATTCTGAATTTCAATTTCTACCTCAAAAAATGTAGAAATTATAATATGGACGGACTGACATATAAAACTTATAAGTAGCTCCATTCTTCCAATAGGTATAAAACCAATAAGTAGATTATGAGCATTTGAGCTATCGTGCATCAACAAAGCGATTTCACGTGCGCGCGCCGATGTCAGTAATGCTTAAAAGATGAACAGAAAGTAACAATATATTCCTTCTTGACAAATCGATTGCTATATGACATGCCGTTATCTTTGTATTCTTTATACTCACTGTTTTAGCAAGTGAATTCGACTTGAAGGGGCAGACGATAAATTCTGAAAAGGTGATATGGCCGAGCTAAGACTTAGATGGTCATATTTTCGAAAACAGAATTTGAAAAAGTTCATCTGTTATTAAGTTATCGTGCAAACGGCGGACGCCCGGATAAACGTACAAAACAAGGGCGCATTCTTATAAGTAACTTTTATGCTAAAGCTCCAAAACACAGGGTCTTTATTTTTACTTTCAAAATTTACATCAACTAAGCTCGCGTCTCGGGTATAGAGAGTCATTTCAATTCGAATTGCTTGCTTGTAATACTTGTTAGGGTGTTCTGGCAATTTTCGTCTATGTCCTTGTAATCTTATTTTTATATCTTTTGAGTTACGAATTCAATTATTTTAGAAAACTAAAATTATCAGTAAGAATACTTACTTACTTACTTTTCAAACCCGCTTATCCGTTAGGGTCGCGGGGGCAGCAGCCCTATGGAGGATCTCCAGCGATCGCGATCTTCCGCCATCAGGCGCATGTCCTCCCTGGTAATATCCAAGCGACTCGAACCCAGATTCTCCATGTAGTCTAGCCACCTGGTTCTAGGCCGACCCCTTGGTCTCTTACCCACCGGCTTGGAAAATAACAACTGCCTAGGAAGAATAGTTTGCGGCATCCGTATCACGTGGCCATACCAGCGCAACTGAGATCTCTCAATGCGGAGAAGTAGCGGCTCAACACCTAAAGATTCCCTTATTGTGCTGCTGTACACTCTATCTAGTAGGGTAACACCTGCCACACCTCTCAGGAATCTCATTTCGGCCGCTTGTACCCGCGATCGCACTCTTTCGGTCATTACCCAAGCCTCATGACCATAGGTGAGAATGGGGACAAAGATAGATTTGAAGACGGAGAGCTTGGCTTTGTTACCCAGCTCTCGTTTCGTTACCACGGATCGCCACAGTTCACGTCTGACACAGCTTGCTGCACCGATCCGAGCATCCAATTCTTTCTCCTGCCGTCCATCACTCGTGAATGCAATCCCGAGATACTTGAATTTCTCCACCTGTCTCAATGAGGCTCCCCTAACATGGAGAGCGCACTGAGCAGGCTGTCTTGAAAGGACCAGAACCTCGGTTTTAGCCACACTGATCTTCATCCCAGCTTCTTCACATTTGGCTGCAAACCGGTCTAGTGCATGCTGAAGGTTCGTGCGAGAAGACCCAAGGAGGACAAGGTCGTCCGCAAAGAGCAACCTCTCCACCAGGCAGTCGCCCACACAAACACGCTCATCGCCTCGGCTGCCCCTGTCTATCCAGTCCATAATGATAATGAACAAGATGGGCGACAGTAAGCACCCTTGGCGGAGTCCAACACCCACGGTGAACGGTCTTGACTTAATGCCATTTATCTGGACACACATCTCAGGGCTTTCGTACAGAGACATGATAGCAACCAGTAATTGCCCATGCACTCCATACTCTTGCAACACTTGCCAGAGCTTCTCCCGAGGAACTCTGTCATATGCTTTTTCGAGGTCCACAAAGCAAGCGTAGACCTCTTTTGCATACTCCCAGGATTTCTCAAAGATTTGCCTTAGAGCAAAGATGTGATCCGTCGTGCTTTGGCCAGGTCGGAAACCACACTGCTCCCCCGACAGTTTGGAGTCGACTATTTCCCGACTTCTCTTCTCCAGACACTTAGCGTACACTTTCCCAGGAATGCTGAGCAAAGAGATGCCTCGATAGTTGTTGCAATCTCTCTGATCTCCTTTTTTGAAGATAGGGATCACAATTCCTGTCTGCCATTGCTTAGGGGCCTGTCCAGATATCCAAGCAATCTGACACACTCGAGTCAGCCACAGGATACTATCCTGATTTAAGGCCTTTAACATCTCGGACCGGATTTCATCATCACCTGCAGCTTTGCAAGTCTTCAGGGAATTAATTGCCCATCCGTTTCAGTGATACTACCGTGACTATTCTCCGCTCCAAGGTGCACCTCGTAGAATAATATATATAATTTTAAATCAATAATTATTGGTTTCCATTAAAAAAGGAATTCATTTTCACACTTTATTCGAATCTTGTAGATTTCTTTCATTTCGAGATGCTTTGACATGATGAAAGGCTTAGGTTAATGTTTGCGACTATTGGTGGAGGGCAAGCAGGATAACTCAGGGGAAGGGAAGAAACAGTTATGTATATAATAGGTTGGTTAGTGGTTAGTAGGGACTGTCAACCTTAAATCTGTATCATATGAAATTCCAACTTTTCTTAATGCCTCATCTATGATCCATATTTGTGCGGAGGTCATTATATCAGAGTGTCCTTCTGATCGATAAGCCAGGAAGTAGAAAAAAAAGAGAGACAGCCTTTATTGTGAATCTGATAATCCCACAACAATTCACCTTACCAGATACTCGGACAACTTTTGCGTATTCTGGGTAATTATTGATTCCATTCTATCATGTGGCGTCCCGCTCTAAGATGAATTCCTGGTCCTTTTATAGGTCTCGATGACATCACTCAATACAACACAGGTTATTGTTCTCAACTGGCAACAATCTTGCAGAGAAGTCAATACCATATGAACTTAATTACTCTTAAAAATCTAACAATGGACCAGAATAATTTAAAAAATCAGATTGAGTGAAATGTAATAAGGATGCCGTGTAAATGAGAGCGATAGCGGGCCGTAGAGGTCGCGAGAAAGGATTCCTCTGACCTCTTTAAACAAGAATAGTTTTTGGAGCTGTCCCTTCCATCGAACTCGATACGTCAATTATGTTCGAATTTGCAGGAAGTGTCGAAATATTGAAAACGATATTGATACCATTAATTCTCCCTGAACAATTCATACTACTAATTACTATTTGCGGTAGACCTAATTCCGTATCGACATTAATCGTCTGACGACGACTTTTACAGTATTGAAATTTATCTGTTAAGAATAACATATCGAGAAATTATGCATTCTTGTTCGACCTAATTTTCTAATTATGATCGACTTCCGGACGAGGACCTGGCACTGACATTCACCAAACGAATTATATGCTCTATTCAAGGAAACTATTTCAGAACTCAATCAGAGCTGCCAGGGAGCATTAGATTCTAAAATCATCAAGAAGGCTTATCAGACAGCTGTTCTTGACCCAGACGTTGCTGCACACGACCCGTCTTAGTCCTTCGAAAACTTGCAGACGTTTTAAAAGAAATTCCTACGATAACCTCATCGACATGGCTCACCGAGTTGTCTGTCCTCTTCTTCGAGCTAGAAACCCAATGAACCATGAGACGTTATAGTCACTTCCGAGGAGCAGAACAACTCACGTAAGTCAATATAGCACCTTCAAGCATACCAAGCGATTTCGAGGACCACGAACCCACTCCGACTCGTTGGAAACTGGGAGCAAGTCTCTGTCAAGTTAAAAAAGTTTTAGACTCCCTGACATATTCTGTCAAACCGAATGTCTTCAGAAATCAATTGCAACAAACTCTATCCCCCCCACGCCCCCTCGGGGGGGGGGCGCCCTTTTAGATTTACCTCATTGGATACTTAGAAGATTTTGAAAGCAGAGAAAGAATAATATTGGAAGAGAACCTGAGACGAGAACTTGCCTGATAAAGGTTCAAAGCTAGATAGATATATTGACCAAAACCTATGTCAAAATAGGTTTTATGACGACTTTAATTAAGCGAAATCTTAACTACTAGTGAATTATTTGAATACATGAAAGTAAAGCATTTACCTTCGTTACTAAGTAAACGATACTTACTTCAGAAAGAAGGCTCACCGATTCAAAAGAATTATGGGATTGGCTAGGTTAGGTTAGGTTAGGTTAGGTTAGGTTAGGTTAGGTAAGCTCATATTACTGCTATGGTAAATTTCGTGACCAAACAAAAACATGGACTTATGAAAGTAAATGAGATATAAAATAAATTAATTTTTAAAAAAATGAATATAAGAATAAAATATAACAAATTAGAGACTAAGAATTGATAATAACTAAGGAAACTCAAGAATAAAATAATCAAAAATAACGTTAATTGACTTACTTGTTATATCAATTATTAGAATAGTAATCGTACTTAATGAAAAGTATTTATTTGACGAAACATTCCCTTTACCGACAAATAATTAGAGAAGATACTAACTTAATTGAAATTCTATTTAGGGAAACGACTTAAAATAAAACAGTCATACAGATAGGAAATGAAAAGGAAAATTGTGTAGAACTGTTGATTAAAATAGAAGAAAAATTATTAGACGTTTAAAAAAACGCAATACAAATGAGACTTTAATTACGTAAATTCGTTATTTACTATGAATTTCACTAGTTTAACTGTTACTTTTTTTTCCTTATTCAATGTAATTACTTCTTTTCTTTAATGTTTTCTATGGCCTCAGAGGTGAAGTATGAAGATTAGTAATTGTAGAAAAATTCTGTTCTATTCTGCAAAGGAGGGCCCAACCAATTACATTGAATATTTATTACTTGTATTCACCTTCCTTTTCTAAAATTCTTTCCTGCCTCTCTACTCTCCAGACCCTGTGACAGTAGATGCGACAATGCTTTGAAAGCTGGCAAAGTTATGCATGGAGCTATCTGGAAGGGAAAGATCAGTGGCTTTTTTCTTTTCCTGTAACTACTTTGTCATCTCACTTCCATCCAGAGGAAAAAAATTGAAGCTCTAACGACTTCTGTATCTTTTGCCATCTGCATAACCCATGAGATGGTCATGCAACAATATCACCCACTTATAAAGTTCCCTTTGCTATACTTTAACAGGAGCACAAGAATAAATATTTTTCATTCATTCACTAGTTTGTTGAGTCCATTCATTTATATAATCATTTCTGTTTTTCCCCACAAAAGCAATGTTAAAGCTTCGTTAACGTCGATTTGGAAAATATTATGTTACTTGAAAGGCTTCACGCATCATCGGTAGGATGAGACAGAAGAAATAATAACCTCAGCAGCACTCATGTTCTTGGAAATATTATTTGTGTGTTGAAGTCCAGAAAACGAATCCTCGCCTTGAGTGCTCTCTCGATCCGAAAGAGAGAGCACTAAATTCTTTAAACAATTTTTAATGCTCAAACCGTCGTGAAGTCCTTTTATCGAGGAGGGCAATGATAAACTCCTTGGTAAAAAAGACCAATTTCGCTTATCTTCCCACAAATTTTGTGCACGCAAAACATAGTCCTTTCATGATATTCGCTGATTCTTATGAAGTGTTTTCAAATTGGATATATCAATCATCTTTTCACATCCGTGTGTTTTTATTCTTTAATTACCTGTTAGATATGTCTGTGCTGCTTTCCCATTGTTAAATAAGATCCTTGAAATAATGGCTGCAACTTCATCAACAAACCGTTTCTTTTTGAATCAGCACATTTTCGCTCTTTTCGAACGTAATGGTTCTTTTTATCTTTTTTTGGTTTTTCTTCCAAAATTTATTGATCCTATCCTTCTTTCCTTCATTTTTTATATGCTATGCAAGTGAGATGCATCTCCTAGGAATTTTGTGGATGCATCTCCTGGGATACATCCACAGTTCGTAGGATGAGGAAGTCCCATTCTTGAATTTTGTGCATAAATTCGTTTCACTTTTATTCTGATTTCAGCAGTCCCAACTTCCCTGTAAAACTTTCGGTCTGCTGCAACTGACTATACATTCTACGAAAAATACGAAAAACAGGAAATCTACGCGATATAGCGGGACTTTATCTAAACTCTTCTTGACTTGCCTCACCATTGCGGAACATCACCAAATACTTCAAACGCAAGTTTTTCTTGCCTTTGACGTAGAAGCTCTTATACCTTCTTACTCTATTTAAAACTCCCTTTGTTAAGATGATTCAAATGCCTGTATAGCTTTTTCTGTCTAAGTTGCAGCATAATCATAGAAGGGAACTTTATTTACAAAATGATACCAAGCTTATTTTCCTGTTAACTTTATTTACAAAATGATGAAGTCTAAAATGAATGACAACACATGAAAAATAAATTTCAATTACGCATTGAATAAATTTTATTGCCTTTTATTACTAATAAACTTAATACAGAATTATTACTCTAAAAAAATAAATAACAGTTCAATTATAATCAGAGAAAGAATTCAAATATTAAGAGAGCAATTTTGAAAATCTTTATGACTTTTACTTTCCATTGCATTACAAACATCTCTCCTTAATTCTCTAACCAGAAAATAAAAACTAGTCTTGATATAATACAAATACAGGGTGAACAAAATACAGTCATTAAACACTTAAATTCTCGTGGTCACTCCTTATAGGAGGATAGTCTTTATATTCATCTAAACAACTTCCATAACAAAAAAATAGAAAGCAATTCGAGTCCTTTTCTCGTGAAATTCAATTCCCTTCGCAAATGCACCATTCTTTCATTGCCTTTCCCCTACTGCCCTCTCCCTCCAACTATTCTCTAATTTGTCCAGGGGCTTTCTACAGCTTCTTTCAATGTGTTTGGCTTTCCCTTTCGACCTTTTTTTCTCTCCTCCCCCCCCCCCCTCTGAAGCCCTTGTATATAAGATTTTTTCTAAGCCGCTATTATCACTTTCACTCTATCCAAAACTACAGTTTTTTTACAGAATCATACCACGCTTTGTTCATTTCTTTTTAATAAATTAATTATAACTTTAACGAAACATTTTGTGTACCCTAATCAAGATACGAGAGTACTATGATTTTTTTAAATCAATTTATTTTTTAAATATACTTACTTTCATTAACAATTTATTCAACTACATAAATAAGAAATAAAAACTATTTGTTCTACAAAATCTTTTAAATGAAGTAAATAAACGACCCAAATTGCAAGATAATTCCTGTGATTGGAGCCAGAACTGCAGTTTCACAAAACTCCCGTGGAGACAATTTCGAGTGACTGCACACCTTAACGTTCGGTTGCAATTTTTTCTACAAAAATCTTATTAAAATTTGTAAACTAAGTTTTTTAGTTTACTTTCAACATAATAAAGAAATGTATACACAATTAGTTTCAGATAATCTTTAAATCTTCAGTAATAAAAAATTATTTTCTGCAATGTCAGTGTAAAAGCATAAGGAAGTTTTGCTTCTTCCCTTCTATGATTTATGGTTGCAGAGTTTCTCTGACAATACTCGTTCTTTCTCTTTCTTTTCCAGACATAAATTTATGCCAGTTCGTTTGGATAATTGATAGAGAGCTAAAAGGAGATATGCATTACTCCTTTGCCTCCTTATTATTGTTCTGTTACTGCATCATCATTCTGTGCTCATTATTAATAATTCCTGGAAACGAACGTAAATATCGCTTTATCAGCATCTCAGTTTTCAAAATATTCACGTCCACACAAAATGTAGTCAAATGTATGTTTATGAAATGTTTGGATTTACTATGTTACCAAATAAAGCTACGTGATAACCTCGGCGTGGCTCGAACTCTTTGTTTTTTGGTTAAATTTTGCAATATCTAAAAAAATTATCACATTCACATGCGTTAAATTAATAGAGTAAAAACTCATAACGAAAATTCGAAAAATAAATTTTTAAATACTCACAATGGATGGACTTCTACATGTATGCCACTGCTACTTTAAATAACTTCCTAGTCACTTAATATTAATTTAGATGTTTCCCTTCATGTTCTTGCAATTCCCAGTCTGCTCTTGATCACTTGACGCAAAACTTGGTCATTTATATCACTTTGTGTAGTCTAGTGGTAATAAATTCTTCTTTTCATATGCTTACCATTTGATAAATGCAGCACAGAGCTAACAGAATCCTTTCTCTGTCTTCTTTCCACTTTTTCTCAATAGTCTTCTAACATTCCATTATTGTCAGTTACAGGTCATTTTTAAAAGACTTTCAAGAATCTCAAGAAATTCAATAAATTGTTAAGACTTTCTAAAAAATCCTGAAAAACTGGAATTCTATGCATCGTTAGAAATTGAGCCTTATCTTGTACAGAGGGTAGATTATCGCAGAACGATAATCTGCGGCACTTACTCCTTCGAGGGAAAGTTGCGCCATCCCAGTAACAAACGACTGCTATGTGATTACAATAGCAGCCATGACCGACAGCTTAAAGTACCCTCCGGAGCACGGGGGGGGGGGCCGTTCATGATGGAGGAGCTCCTGGAGGTCTAACAAACCAATGGCTATCACCAGCTCCTGGACAATCAGCTGGTCACTTAGCAAATGGTTCAGACTAAAGTCCCCCAACAGCTGTCCTCCAAATAGACGTCCCACTCAGCAGTGGTCCTCAAGCCACCGGCTGTAACCCAGCTAGCAGCTAGCTGCGCCTGAAGTTGCTAAACTCCATCGATCAACGTGTCAACTGACTAAACAATCAGGCTGCAGCCACCCTCAAAAATTGAGCCTTAGTTTTATTGCTCGAGATTCGCCTTGCATTTTGGTCATGAGATATATATTATTTACCCTGCATGATTTCGGTGCATTCCAAGTTGATAACATTGATGGTACCTATAGTCGCACAAACTTTTTTTATATTGTTGGTCATAAGATATTTCTTCTTAATATGCTCTGCCATCACTATGAATATCGATTTATTATTGATATTTATAATTTTTTCGAAATCTGAAATATACAGTGACCTTGAAGCTCTAGCATACAAAACTTTATTAAGATCGGAATAGAAGTGTAGATTTGGATAAGAAACAAACAAAAAACCCCACAAACTCACAAGTTTTTCTTCCTTATATTTAGATACTCGTGGAGGTATCTGGTGTTGCCCGGGATAATTACACGTGTAGGTAAACAGAACAATCTCAAAAAGTGAATACAACACAGAGCAAACCATTACAACACAGAGCAAAAGGGCAATCCATTCTAGGAAAAATAGAAATAACAGGAATTCTAGGGGATATTTCAGGAACAGATAATTTAGACTCAAATTGTTCTTGCTCCTGAAGTAGAAACTTTGCTCTATTCAAAACTTCTTTGCTCAGGGGTTTCAAATGTCCGTATAGCTTTTTCTGTTTTAGTTGCTCTGACCAATACTCGTTTATACTCTTTCCTTTCCAGGTGCATAATTTTTTGCTAGCCTCTGGATGTTACTCTCTTTCCTCCACAATAGACGCTGACTTAATTATGGCCTGTCACTGCATCGTCATTTTATGCTCGTTATTAATGATTTTTGATTAAATTTTGCAATATCCTAAAAAGAACCACATGAAAACATTTAGAAATAATATAGTAAAAACCCGAATGAAAATAAAAAAAATTATTTAAATGCTCAAAATGGAGAGACTACTCCAAGGATGCCACTGTTAGTCCACATAATTTCTTACCCACATAATCTAAATTTTGATGTACTCTTATTGTTGTTGCAATTCCCAGTCTACTTTCGGTGTTTTTTTAGCACAAGTTTGCCATTCAGCACTTTGTGTTGTTTAGCAGTCGACGATTCTTCTATTCATTTGCTCAAAACAGCATGGCGCTAAAAGAGTGTTTCCTCTGTCATCGTTCAACTCTTTTTCAATAGTCTGCTAAATCTCCATTATATCCAGTTATTGAACATTATTGAATATTTTCGAAAATCTGTTAAGTATTGAGAACTCTCAATTCTAAGAAGATCCTGAATAACAGGAATTCTATGCATTGTAAAAAAATTCTAATTTATCAATATCGCACAAATTTTGTTTTGAATTGTTAGTTAGTAGCTATATATTTTTGGTCCTAAAAGAGTGTTTGTGAATTTCATGTTGATACCATTGTTGATAATTATTGTTGCACAAACTTTTCTTGAATTTTTGTTCGTGAGATATAGGCTGTTGGTTCATGCAGAGTGTTTGTGTATTGCGTGTTGATACCATTTTTCTTAAGCATCGTTGCACAAACTTTGACTTGCAATGTTGGTCATGAGATTAATATGCCTTGTTTTAAATATCAATATCGATTTTTTTTGCGAAATTTGAGGTAGACAGTGACATTCAGCATGTTTTGATGGTCAAGTATGCAAAATTTCAACAAGATCGGAATGAAACTGTAGATTTGTATACGAAACAAACAAACCCCCAAACAAATCTACCCACAAACCCACAAACATCTTTCTATATTTTTATATTTATCTATCTTCTATATGTAAAGAAGGATGTTTGTTTGTGAGAGTTTATTTACACTAGCAGTTGCATCCTCGGAGAGGTCCATCCATTGAGAGCCTTAAAAAAATTTTTTTAGAATTTTAATTACGACTATTTTACGGTATTAATTGTAAGCGTTTTCATGTGTTTTTTATTTTTATATTTCAAAATTTAATCCGAATAAAAGTCCGAGCCACGCGGGTATATCAACTACCTTATTTGGTAGCACAGCAGATCCAAACATTTCCGAAAATTATATTTTGACTTTATTCGGTGGAAATGTGTATATTTTGGAAACTAAGATGCTGATAATGCGATGACTGAACGTTCGTTTCCAAGAATTATTGAAACATTTGGTGCATAAAGTGATAATATAGTGACAGTACTTTAATAAGGCAGCGTCAATTGATGACCTAAAGGAATCACGCGTGTCTCCCTTGAGCTCCCCAACAAATAACCAGACGAATAGCAAAAATTTATATGTCTAGAATGGAAAGAGAAAGACGAAATATTGGTCAGATAAACTCTGTAACCGAAACAGTAAAATCTATACGGCTATTTGAAACATCTTAACAATGGGAGTTTCGAATAGAGCAACAAGGTATAAGAGCTTCTTTGTCATGGGCAAGAAAAACTTGAATATAAAGTATTTGGTGATGCTCCGAAGTGGTCAGGCAAGTCAAGAAGAATTTAGATAAAGTCCCAATATATCACCCAGACTTCCTGTTTTTCGTATTTTTCGTAAAATAGATAGGCCCATTGCTTTGTGTTGTATTGATTGAGATTGTTCTGTTTACCTATAAATTTAATTATCCCGGGTAACGCCGGGTACTTCTGCTGGACACATAAATTCGCCCATTTGGGTGATTTTCAGTGATAATAATGAGAATTCGGCAATGTTTGCTCCCGAAACACGTCATTTCGGCCATATATGTGCCAGAAGAACATCCTTCAAGCTATATCTTCTATCTATATATATATAAAAAAGGATATTTGTGGCTTTGTTTGTGGGTTTCTTTGCGGGTTTTTATTTTTTTATACAAATATACAGTTTTTTTCCCATCTGGATGAAATTTTGTATTCTTCACTTTTAACGCATGAGAAATGTCACTGTCTACCTCAGATTTCGAAAAAATAATACTTATTGATATAAAATCGATATTCATGATTATGGCATAGCATATTAATGAGAAATATCTCATGACCAAAAATGAAAGGCAATATTTGTGCAACATTGCTTATCAACAATGGTATCAACACGCAATTCACAAACACTCTGCATGGACCAGAAATATATATCTCATGTTTAACAATAAAAGGAAAAGTTTGTGCAGCAATAGGTATAAAAATGATGTCAACATGCAATGCACCAACACTATGCAGGGATCAACAATATATATTTCATGACCAACAATGCAAGTCAAAGTTTGTGCAGGCAGATAAATTTCAATGTGTAACAATGAATAGAATTCCTGTTTTTCAGACTTTAATTAGAAAAGATAGTTTTTAGCGCTTAACAATTTCTTGAAAATCTTTAAAAATGATCAGTAACTGAATATAATGGTGAGTTAGCAGACTATTGATAAGGAATGAAAAGACAACAGAGGAAGCACTCCTTTAGTTCCTTGCTGTATTGAGCAAATGGTTAACAGGTAAATAGAAGAAAAGGCGACGCTAGACTACACAAAGTGATGAATGGCCAAGTTTTGCTTCAGCACATCGAGAGAAGAGTGGAAATTGCAAAAACGCTAAGTATACATCTGAGGTAAGATTACGTGAGTAATAAATTATATAGACTAGCAGTGGCATCCTTGGAGAGGTCAAGCACCATTGTGAGCCTTTAAAAAGATTTTTTTCGTAACTTTCATTAAGTAATTTTACTGTGTTAATTCTAAGCTATTTCATGTGTTTATTTTTAAGATATTGCAAAATTTAATTTAATTTTTTGACATTGTTCTGTTTACATCCAAGTGTAATTATCCTGGGCAACGCCGGGTACCTTTGCTAGTATATATATATAAAGATGGATGTTTGTTTGCTTGTTTGTGGGTTTGCCTGTTTGTTTGTTTTTTATACAAATCTAGTTTAATTCTGATCTTGATAAAATTTCGCTTACATGACCTACAAAGCTTGAAGACGGTCAATGTCTACCTCAGTTTGCGAGAAAATAATAAGTATTGATAAAAACTCGATATTCCTGGTTATGGCAGGGCATTTTAATGAGAAATATCTCATGTTCAGCAATGCAAGACAGTTTATACAACAATAAGTAAAAACAATGTTATCAACACACAATTCACAAACACTTAGCACGGACTACAATATATGTCTTATGACCAACAATGCAAAGCAAACTTTGTGCAATATAGATTTCAATGCATAGAATTCTTGTTATTCAGGCTTTTCCTAGAAAAAAAGGATTCATAATAATTAACAATTTCTTGAAAATCTTAAAAAATGATCAGTAACTGGAGATAATGATTTAACAGCCTATTGAGAAAGAGGGAAAGAGATACAGGAAGAGATATATAACTCCTTTAGCTCCGTGCTGGAATTAACCCGGGAAACGCCAGGTACGTCTGTTGGTCTTCTATTTTTCGGAATTTTCTTAGAATGGATAGTCTCTTTGCTCTATCTTCTAGTGATTGAGTTATTATTTAACGAATTTGGAGGTTTAATTTAGCTTTTTGGAGGTCGTTCTGTTTACCTACAAGCGTAGTTATCCCAGGGAACGCCGCGTCCTCTGCTAGTCTTTCCTTTCTATATATATAAAGATGGATGTTTGTTTGTTTGTTTGTGGGTTTGCTTGTTTGCTTGTTGTTTTTTTTACAGATCTACAGTTTTATTCCTTTCTTGATAACATTTCGCATACATGACCTTCACAGCAAGAAAATGGTCATTGTCTACCTCAGATTTCGAAAAAATAATAATTATTGATAAAAAAAATCGACATTTATGGTTGATGTAGGGCATGTTAATGAGAAATATCTAATGTTAATGACCAACAACGCAAGACAAAGTTTTTGCAAAAACATCAAGTGTACTTCCGAAGTAAGATTACGTGAAAAAGAAATTATTTAGACTAGCAGTGGCATTCTCGGAGAGGTCCAGTCATTGTGAGTCTTTATAAATTTTTTTTCGAATTTTCATTAAGAACTTTTGCTCTATTAATTCTAAGCATTGTCATGTGTATATTTTTTATATATTACAAATTTTAATGTTTTGAGATCGTTCTGTATACATACAAGTGTAATTATCTTGGGCAACGCCGGGTACCTTTGCTAGTCTTTCTTTTTATATAAAAAATAATGCTTGTTTGTTTGTGGGTATACTGGTGGGTTTGTTTGTTTGATTTTTATAAAAATCTACAGTTTTATTCCGATCTTGATAAAATTTCGCATTCATGACCTTCAAAGCATGAGGAAGGTCACTGTCTACCTCAGTTTTCGAAAAATAAATAATTATTGATAAAAAGCAATCGATATTCATGGTTGTCGTAGTGATATTAATGAGAAAAATCTCATGACCAACAACGCAAGGCAAAGTTTGTGCAACATAGATTTGTAAAAACGCATAGAATTCCTGATATTCAGACAAAGTTTTTTGCAGCAATAAGAATCATCAATTTAGTCAACACGTAATGCACCAACACTATGCAATGATCAACAATATATATCTCTTGGCCAAAAATGCAAGGCAAAGTTTGTGCAACATAGAATTCAATGCTTTGAATTCCTGTTAATCAAGCTTTTCTTAGAAGAGAAATCTTAGTAATTAACAATTTCCTGCAAATCTTTAAAAATGATCAGTAACTGGAGATAATGGAGAGTTAGCTGACTATTGAGAAAGAGTAGAAAGACGACTGAGGAAGCACTCTCTTAGTTCCATGCTGCATTGAGCTCTTGTTAAGCAAATAAATAGAAGAATCAGCGACCAATAGACTACACAAAGTGATGATTGGCCAATTTTTGCCTCAAGACATCAAATGAAGAAAAGAAATTGCAACAACAACAAGTGTACATCTAAAGTAAGATTACGTGAGTAAATATTATTTAGACTGGAAAGCATCCTTGGAGAGGTCCATCCATTGTGAGCCTTTAAAAAATTTTTTTTCAATAAATCACATCACGGTATATCACTTTGAATGGATGTCTTCAGTGAAGAGTTAAATTCCTGTCTTTCGGATTTTTCTTAGAATGGATAGTCCGTTCGCTTTTATTGTAGTAATTGAGTTATTATTTAACCAATATGAAGTTTTTATTTAGTTTTTTGAGGTTGTTCTCTTAACCTACAAGCCTAATTATTCCTGGCATCGCTGGGTCCTCTGCCAGTCTTTCTTCTCTGCTATGTTTGTTCGTTTGTGGGTTTGTGGGTTTGTTTGTGGGTTTCTTTGTTTGTTTATTATACAAATATACAGTTTTATTCTAATCCTGATAAAATTCCGCATACATGACCTTCAAAGCATGAGGATGGCCACAGTCTACATCAGAATGCGAAAAAATAATAATTATTGATAAAAAATGGATATTCTTGGTTATGGCAGTGCATATTAATGAGAAATTGTTGTTTTATATAAAACATATAACAGGCCTAACAGATTTAGATTTAGTGAAAAAAACCATTTATATCTGAAGAGTTACAAAATTTGTTACTCTAAACAAAACCAAAGTTGCTTAGCTACCAGTAACAATGCGTTTTTAAGGTAATTTCGTCTCGTGCTCTCATATAAAAATCTATTGTCAAGATAGACTAACAATGCATAATTTTATGCTTATAACTTTGAATACAAATCCCAACAACTCCTCCCTAAAATTATGATTGATTTGAATCTTGGCAATAGTCTTGCATCAAGAGGCAATGGTCTGTTGAAGGTCGTCACGTTTAAATCCTTTGTCATCATATCAGCTTCTATGCTGTCTGTATCTCTGTAAGATGATCTAATATTGCCATTATTAATTTCTTCCTTGACAAAATGTGTATTTTTCTTCTTAACTTTTGGATTATGTGACCAATCTATCAGAGATTTACTGTTGGTGCTGATTTTGACAGGTTTCCTTACAATCTTCTCGATCCCAATTCTGGCAATAGATCTATAAACCACTTCACTTCACTGGTGTTCTCGCAAACGCTAGCTAACTCTGCCTCCATACTAGACAATGCGATTATTTTTTTGCTTCGAGGAACTCCAATTCGGTATTCCAACCTAATTGAATTGAATAGCCTCCAAATGCTCGACAACGGGCTGTGCTGGACCATCCAGAGTCAATACAAGCATGGAGTTGTCCACTTTCTTTCACTATCTTAAGACGTAAATATGTAGTATCTTGCAAATACCTCAACAATCTTTTAAGTGACGTGTAATGTATATATCTAGGATTCTGACTATATTTTGCCAAATTACTGATTGTGAATGCAATATCATGTCTGGTATATCTTGCAAGATACCCTGCACTTCCAAATATCTCTTGCAAAGTATTTGATCCACAATTGGCGAATCCTCATATTCGTCCAGATTGCTGCCAACTACTCCAGGCGTGTCTACTTTATGACATTTATCCATTTCATACCTCTCTAGAAGTCTTTCGATGTATGTTGACTGTGTTAGAATCACTCCATGATCCACAAGATTGATATCTATTCCCAGGAGTCTTGCTGATCCCTTGACTTCTTAATCTTGACCTTCAACGTTTCCACCATTTTGGAGAGTGCTTTATTTGTTTCACCTATAACAAAGAAATCATCTATATATACTCATAAAATTACTCGATTTTTCTCAAACACACCTTGGAACACACATGGATCAGATTTAATTGCATTCATTCCAATATCCTCAAGTATCTTACATAATTCCAGATACTATTGTCGTCTTGATTCTGGAAGATCATATAAACTTTTCTTCAGTTTTAGAATCTTCCCTTGACCGATATCAAGGTTTTCTGGAGCTATCATATGTATTTCCCGATCTAAATATGCATTTAAATAAGTGGTTTCTACATCCAATAGCATATATGGATAATCTTGAGTTATTGTTATGGCTAACAAGAGTCTTATGGATTCAATTCTGACTACTGGACTATAATTCTCGTCAAAGTCAATTCCTGGTCTCTGGCCTCTTCCATTGGCGACTAGGCGAGCTTTATACTTTATCCCATCTGGCATCTGCTTCCGGGTAAATACCCATTTGCTCTGAATCGGCTTTATCTCTGGGTTTGATTCCAATACTTTCCAAACTTTAAGGTTTTGGATTGCTCTCATTTCTTTATCAATTGCAGCTAGCCATTCTTCTTTGTGTTCCGATCATAGCACATCTCAATAATTGACAGAATTCCCCCCTAAGGTTAAATGCGCTGAATTTTCATATAACTGGCTTTCTTTCTCTTGAAGACCGTCTTACTCCTAGCGCTTTTAATCTATCTTCGATTTGTCTGATTATCTATCTGTCTCATGATTTCTAAAACTTCCTTCGTGCTTCCTTTTTTCCTTTAACCAGGAAAGGTTGCTGTATATCTTCCAGTTCCTGTGCTAAATCGTCCATTACTATTTGCTGATTTTCTTGAATTGTAAGCATGTCTCTGTCTTCCAAATCTTGACGTAAATGTACAACATCATCATCAGTTTCAGGAATATAATCGTCGTCATCTTGCAAGTGTGTTTCGTTGTCATCTTCTGAATTATCGCCTTCGATAACTACATTTCCCGTATCCAAAGGTTCAAGGTCCAGCGATGCACTTCCAAAGAGATCAACGTACATATAAATGGGATCGTTCTGGGTATCAGTTGCGTTTGGAAGTCCGAACTTGTCTTCTAGAAAAACGACGTCTCGGCAGATGATTACCCTTCCGGTTTGTATGTAACCAAGAAATTTTCCTTGTTTGCCTCTGGCTTTAAATTTGTCCCTAGAAGGTCTTTGTTCCTTATAATAAGCATGACAGCCGAAAATCCTTAGGTGTGTTGCCGAAGATCTTCGTCCACTACATATTTCCAGAGGAGTGCATTCTCTGTCTTTCACTTTGCTTCTGTTGTGCAGATAAGTTGCTGTCAACATAGCTTCCGCCCAAAATCTACTCGGTAACTTTGTACCTATGAGCATAGACCTTTCCATAGTGGTGATAACACGAATCGCACGCTCTGCAACACCGTTGTTCTGAGGACTATAAGTAGGAGTTTGTTGCATCTCTATACCTTTCTGGCGACTGTAGGATTTTAACGTTTCATTAAGGAATTCTGTGCCATTGTCGCTTCGAATTCGTTTCACCAGTTTTGCGTAGATCTTTCTCTCAAAGTGTAATTTCGTAGGGTACCTCATCCTTGTGCTTCATAAACTCGATAAAGTAACGTCTGCTGAAGTCATCAACAATAGCTAATGAATAGCGGCTTCCTCTTATCGAATCCATCTTCATAGGACCACAGAAGTCTACATGAAATAGTTCCATTATTTCCGAAGACTGACTTCTATTTATCGAATGAAATGGCTTCCGGATGATTTTTGAAGTAATACAGGTGTCACATACAAATTTATCCCCAACAATGTTTTCTATCCAATCAACATCTTATTCTTGACCACTGATTCAACATATGCTTCTAATGCATACACAAAACGCCTATGCCACAGTTCTTTCTCTGATGTGATAGAACCCATACAGCTTTCGATTGATAGCAATGACGGTTTTCTCACTTTTAGTTGTACATAAAAAGTTTTATCCCTAAATCCTCATTGGGCAATTAGTTTTCCTGACTCATTTTCATATATCAGTGCTCCTTCCTTGTCTAGTACTACCTGATAACCATGAAGAACCAAATGAGGGATGGATATCAAATTGTTCTTTAGCTTGGGTACGTACAATACTTGTTCCAGTTTCACTGGCGTATGGTCGTGACCATTTTTTATTCTGCGGCAGTGTTGCTCTCTTGACTTTGATTGGATGTGAACATAATTACTTGCAATCTCAATTAAGATCATTTCCAGTTCGGTATTAATCATCCACTCCTCTTCTCCGCACAGGTGAGTAGTGCAACCTGAATCCATTATCCATTCATTTCCATCAGTTCCATCTTGCTCAGTTTCTTCAATTTTATTTGACGCACGCGCTACCATCGTCCATTCTGCTTTGTTAGTCGAATTGTCTGACTTCGATTTCCTGCATATGCTTGGTCTATCTCTTTTTACCAAGGAAGACTCCTCGTGTGGGCGTACATCTAGCTGATGTTTCTTCGGACTATTTTTCTTTGTCCACGTCCTTTTCTTTTCATCTCTATTCATTTTACGATTGGGGCAGTTCTTGATAACATGGCCGAACAAATTACATCCATAACATCTTACTCCTCTCCGCGTTTCATACGCGGAATGCTCTGTTATCTTCTTTCATCTTAATCTTGCGTTCTAGTCGTACTAGTATCTGTCAAGCTTCTGTGAGAGTGATATCTCTAACAGCAGAAATCGTCCTAGCTGCTTCGCTGAACTTGTCAGGTAGGCTATTAATGATAAAATCAATCTTCTCGATTTCAGGAACTGGAGAACTTAGTTCACTCAATTCTGTCATCATTGCTTTGATTCTAGTAATGTAGTCATCAATGTACTCCATTTCACTTTTGACGACTGCGGCAAGCTCGATTTTTAGGCGCGATCTCCTTTGACGATCCATTCTAGTGTATCTCTGTTTTAGATTATCCCAAGCTTACTTCGCATTGTTGATACCTCTCAGAGCTTGTAGTTGCTCTGTGAACACAGTCATCTTTATTATGGAACAGGCTTCATTGTTTTGTCTCTCCCATTCGTCCCATGCGTCTGTCGATGCCTTATTCTTTTTGTCCTTTATTGGTTTATCATCAGAATGGCAGACAGCAATCGTTTTCCTCTCAAGACGTTATCGATACGTAAACTCCACTCCCCATAATTCTTAGAAGTAGGAGTTTCCAAAAGTGATAGTGCGTATTTTTCCATTATTTTTTCGACAATGTTTCTTAACACAACAGTTTTCTTTTCATAGGCCTACCTTCTGTAGTGGAACTGAACCACGCTCTGCTACCACTGTTGTTTTATGTAAAACATATAACAGGTATAACAAATTCAGATTTACAGAAAAAAAAAGCATTTATATCTGAAGAGTTACAAAATTTGTTGTTCTAAATAAAACCAAAGTTGCTTAGCTACCAGTAACAATGCATTTTTGATGTAATTACATCTCGTGCTCTCATCTAAAAATCTTTTGTCAGGATAAACTAACAATGCATAATTCTAGGCTTATAACTTTGAATAAAAATTCCAACACATATTAATAATAAATACCTCATGACCAACAATGCAAAGAATAATTTGTGGAACAATAGGTAACTACTATGTTGTCAACACGCAATTCACACTAGGCTCTGACCAGCAACGAATATCTCATGACCAATAATTGCAATGCAAAATTTATGCAATAATGGGCCCGTCGTGTTTGCATCAACAATGGTATCAACGCGCAATTTTCCAATAACAATGAACACAAAATGAGAGAAAGTTCATTTCAAAGAATTTTAACAATGAACATAAATGATTATGCAATGATAGAAAGTTCTTTTCTAAGAAATATTAACAATGAACAGGAGATGGACATAATCTATATACAGTAAAACCTCGTTACAACGTACTTCCAGGGACCTGAAAATTTTTCTTTATTCTGAGGTGTACGTTATTTTGAAACGGGGCTTGTCAACAATGCATATATTCATAGAAAAACAATAATACATGAATGCGTTTTATTTTATTCAATGCAAATGCACTATAGCAATATAATAAATTGTATTACATAAAATTTTTAATAAAAATCTGCAATGGCCGTTTGCTTTTTTTCTATAACTTGCCTCTCCAAAAAGTCCTCCATATTGACATTGCGAATTTAAATGTTTTTAGCTCTAGAACACTAACCATAAGCAGCATATCCTTGCTATTAACTATACGTCTCCCAGACGTACATCGCGTTGAAATGCAGTTATGATTAGTTGTATTAAATAAATTAAGGAGTTTTTGGTATTTATTTATTATATAACAAGTAATTTAGAAAAACATTTATTATAAAAATTGTTTTTTAACTTTTTAACTACTCTCTAGTTAAGGCAAGATTAAAATAAACAATCGATATAAGAATATTTGGAAAAATCTTTGTATAAAAACGGATTTTAGATGTAAAATGTTTTAAAAGGCAAACGAAAAAAGATCTTTTAGAATTTAGAAAAAAAAATTTATTTATTTATTTATTTATTAAAAAAAAAGGGTGAACATTTACAATGAACCCTCTCTAGAGCCTGTATGGCCAGCGGGCCGACATGTGTGGTCTCTGGAGGGGGCGTTAAATTACAGTTAGTATTATAATACAGAATATAGCATGGATTACAGAGATAAATGGGAAAAAAAAGAAAAAAAGAGAAAAAACTATTTTATAACTATTATTTAAGTTTTTTATGGAGGACAAGCTGGACCAAGAATGGTCCAGAAAGTTGTAGAAAGAGGTTTCCAGTAAGGTATTATATGCAGAGAGAATAAATATTAGAGGCAAATAAACGGGAAAATAAAGGGCTATTATAAGTAGTAAAAAAGAGGTTTAAAAGATGTTAGTAGGTAATTTGTTAGTTAGAAGTAAGAATTTTAATAGTTTTTTAAATGTTGAGCTCGTAGGGGCTGTGCGAATTTGCTCAGGTAAAGTGCCCCACCATTTAATTCTTATATAAGAGATGCAGTGGCGTTGATAATTATTTTTGGTAAGGGGAAGACTTATTAGGTTTGATGATCGGATGGAATATGAGTGTAGAGAGTGCTGGTAAGATATTTCAAAAGGTGTTGAGAGAATTAGTTGATTATTCAGAATTTTGTAGACAAAAGTACAGAGTTGAATAATGTAAATCTGGTAGATGGTTAGAATGCCTAATAGCTCAAACTGATGGGAAATAGAGTTGGTTATTTTAATGTTGAGTAGGGTTCTTAAGAACCATTTTTTTAGGCGGTAAAGGCGTAGAAGATTAGAATTTGTAGTGGAACCCCAAAATTGTATACCATAGCAGAGGGCTGAATGTATTAGTGAGTTATATAGGAGGATCAGTATATGAGTGGGGAGAAAGCGCAGATGAGAAATCATTCCCTGTCTTTTGTTAAGTTTTGTTAGTAAAGTAATGATATGCAAGTTCCAAGAAAGATCATGTGTTAAATGTATTCCTAAATATTTAAATGTGGTTGCAACTGATAGTAGGTGTGAGTTATAGAAAATTGGCAGGACAGTAGGAACATATAGTTTGTTACGTTGAAAAAATAGCATATATTTAGTTTTAATAAGGTTTAGGTTAAGCAGGTTAACTGAATTCCAGTGACTTAATAATGATAAGGTTTGGTTAATATTGGCGTATAATTTATCAATACTTGGATCAGCGAATAATAAAGTTGCATCGTCAGCATATAAGATTAAATTTGAAGAAGACAATGTTGAGGCTAAGTCATTGATAAAAAGATTAAAAAGTAAAGGTGAGAGGATAGAGCCCTGTGGAACTCCCATGTTACGAATTAGTAATGATGATGTGATATCGTGGGCAGATATGTAATAGGAACGATCAGCAAGAAAATCGGAGAGCCAATGAAGTGGGGGGCCACGAACGTTAAAGATAGAGGAGAGTTTGTAAATCAGTAGTTGATGAGCTATTGAATCGAAAGCTTTGGTATAATCCAAGAATAAAGCAACTACAAAGTGATTTTTGGACATGTGAAGAGATATGTATTCGATTAGTTCATAACAAGCTGTATCTATACTACGATTAGGAGAAAATCCGTGCTGAGCTGCCGATAATAGTTTATTGTTATGAATATAACTGGACAAGCGAAAAAAGAATAGCTTTTCAAAAATTTTAAAGAATAGTGTTAAGATTGAGATTGGGCGATAGTTATGGTAATCATTATGGTTCCCATTTTTATAGATGGGGATAATTTTAGCCATTTTAAGAGATTTAGGAAAGGAGCCTGCGATAAGTGAAATGTTAAATATATGCGCCAAAGGAAGTGATATGCTAGTGTTTACTGCAATTATAACATCGGAACGAAAGCCTAAAGGATCGGGGGAAGATGAAGATTTTAATTGCCTGATAACTTTAGATATTTCTTCATGGGTAGTCGGAGTGGCAAAGAAAGAGAGAGAAGATGATGGGGAATTGAAAGGATAAGAAGGAGGGGGGAATTGGGGTTAGGGAGGAGAGGGTAGAAGAATTTTAAGAAAGTCAGATAGCACGGATGGGGATAGGTTTCGAGGATCTGGTAATGGCGAGTACGTAGATTGAGAACATGGAATAAGATTATTAATTGTTTTCCATATAGTTTTACTACAGTAAATTTTACCAAATAGCTGCGCAAAGTAGTTGCGTTTGGTATTTTTGATGATATTTCGCAGCAAGTTAGAAAAAGTACGGAATTTTTTGCTTGTTTGGGGGTTAGGATTGCGACGGTATTTGCGGTATAGTGCATTTTTATGAGCCACTTGACGAAGGATATAACAGTTTATCCAGGGTTTGCGGAATGGTTTATCAGCTTTTCGACGGGTGGAAGTGACGTAAGGAAAGTAGCGATCATAACCAAGACGAAAATGGGTACAGAACTTTTCAAAAAGTGAGTTAGTTTCAGAGGAGTTGCCTAAAATTTCAGCCCAGTTAGTAAGTAGGAGAAACGACTGAAAAACTATTAAACGAGGAGGTGAAACTAATCTGTATCTGATAGCTGTAGGAACACGATATTAGGAATAGATCCGGATTGTATTACACTTTTCTTTAGGGAAGAAGGTACACTCACGGAACTTGAGTCGGGCGCAGGAAGTGCAGTGGGTGTATGACCTTTATTTTCAACGAGGCAGCTATCACATACATAAGTGTTGATGAAAGAATCACAGTTGACAAATACACTATCGGAGATATTATTGCATTTGGCGTGAAACCATTTCTTACATGATCCGGTGCATTGTACAGCATGTTCAGCTATTTTTATGTATTTCTTACAAGTATCGCATGATCTTGGTCCCATACTTTGCCAATATAGATGAAAATCGTGACAAAGAAAGTATTTATAACAAAGATGAGCGGTAACAATGACCATATTGAAACAATGCCAAGACGTTAAGAAATTAAAATGTCGTTATAAGTTTTGAATTATTCACAAAAAGAATACATAAATTTAACGATAAATACCAGGTTACTCGAATAAAAACTGGGGCCAGCCGAGACTAGAAGAGTTCATTAACCAGGTCCAGAAATTACGAATCCAAATAGTTAGGTTGGATACTAACAAATTAGGATCTCCGAGGAGCAGCTTTTTAAACGCTTTGGCTGTGTAGACTAATGTATGTATGTATGTAAGACTAAGACTAATTGGACTTAATATTAAACTTTGCAAAATACCATTTGTGATCTAAGAAATTGAACTTTCAGGATTATTTACCTTTACTTTTTGCATTCTATTTGTATACATTCCTTTCAACAATTATAAAAACTAAATATCACAATTAACCAAATCCCAGGCTTTATCAAAAAAAATAACTCCTGAATTCAGACCATGATGACAGGATTAATTTAATTTTTGTGTCAAATCCAATTATAAATTTTGGGTTGCTTTCCTTTTTTATAACAATATATATGTCTTTCCGAAAATATTCTTCTTTATCCACATTTCCTCAATTTTTTTAAAGCAATGTTTTAAAATTTTATAGTAATAATAGAAAGTATAGATATTGGTCGATTATTATTTAGATCTTTTTTTTTTAAATTTCTTATAGATTGGCCTAACCCTTGACATTTTCATCTCTTCTGGCCATTCTTTTGTCTTCAATATTACATTATATAAATGAGTAATTATTTACAAAACCTTTACCATTACTTCTAATATACTTTGCCCAAATTCAGTCAATACCTGAAAACTGATGTATATTTAGACTTCCTACAATATAATCATTTTTCTTCTTCCACAAAATCCATAACAATATTAGTTTGAAATAATACAAGTGCTTGTAAGTAATAACTAATACGTCTCAGAAGATAAGCTGCGTCATTCATAACAACACATCTAAGAGATGTACAAAATTGGGCGTTGAATACTAAATCTACGTCCAATAGACGTATAAAAATTTACGTTAAATACTAACTCTACGTCTAAAAGACGCAATATGTTTATAAAAATACACGCTATTGATATGCAAGCTGGAAACTGAAACACCACTATTCGAAAGAATGCTTGTTTGATGAAGCATACCTGAAGGTAGAGGGCACTCTTTAAAGGTCAAGCGCAGCAGCTGATGTTTAAAATTTTAATACGTCTCCAAGATGTATGTTAGCATTCAAGGGCTAGCGCACGCTATGCTTAGAAAACACATAATTTTACCGCAATTAAGATGGGCAATCGTTTGTCAAAGAAGGTCTCTATTCTAATTGCAGCACAAACTGGATCCCGACTGAGTAGCATGCCGAGATTTCCGGGTTTATATTTGCTACACTGACCACCCAATGAAATGTGAACTCAACTTAATTAGCCTATTGGTCCAACAGCAACTATCGCATGGGCTACATGAACAATCACAGAAAGACATGTGCATGATGTACGTTGTACTGAAGAGACAATTTAACCAAGAAAATGTAAAATTAGTATGTTATTCAGAAATATACGTTAATGTGAGGTACGTTATAACAGGATTTTACTGTATATAAAGAAGGATGTTTGCGGGTTTATAGGTTAGGCAAGTCAAAAAGAGTTTAGATGCTCCGGTATATCACCTGGGCTACATGTTTTTGGAATTTTTCGTAGAATGGAAAGTCCCTCTGCTCTGTGTTATACTGATATAGTTATCAATTTGTAACGATATAAGACCGTAATTAAATAATAAAAATGGACACTAAATATAACTGTCTCGATGTTACCTTATTTAATAGCATTAAAAAAACTGCCGTAGATGATAATTTTAAAGAAATATATTGATCCTTAATATGTAAGTGAACTTTAAGGATTAAGTTATTTAAAGACAAAAACAAAATCCTCACAACATGAGTGAAGTTAAGGTTAAAGAAAAAGTAGTCATAAATAAAGTATAGTGGATTTAAAATTTAAATATCATTTAGATTTGACATTGCGTTGTGTTTACTAGGAATAATGATAAATCTAAGTCATAAATGGTTGTATACCGCTGAAGTGTTCTGCAGGTAAGAAAACAAGGACAACAGTCATTGCAAAACTTAAAGTGAAATATAATATCCCAGAATTAGTTAAAATGACAATTTATTGAAAAAAAAATTCATGAGCGATCATCCCCGTATAATTATTAGGTAAATTATAAGGAAACATTGCTATAAATCTTTAATGATATAAATGTATGTGAATTAATTATGAAAGGTAATAACCGTAATAATTAAACAAGGCAACAGATCATATTGCCAAGAAAAATTAACAATTGTGCAAAGTATTATTCAAACAGTACTCATAAGCGTTTTTGAGGTTATTTGTGTGGCCAGAACAATAATAAAAAACATCCTTTAAGCTGAAGAAAGGCTTAAAAACCGGATAATTGCAGATAATGCAAAGTAGCATAAGAAAGAAACTATTTTCATTCACAAACAGTTGTTAAAAATTACATTTGACATCAAATTTGGCAAAATTGCCTGTCTTTTTTTATTTTTAAAAAAAAGTAGTTAAAGAGAAACAAAGATTAAATATGTATACTAGAAAAGGTAAATTACACTTATAGGGATAATTACACTTATAGGGAAACGGAACAATCTCAGAAAATTAATTATAACTCTCAATTGGTTAAAAAATGACTCAATCAATACAACACAGAGCAAAGGGACTATCCATTCTACGAAAAATACTAAAAACAGGAATTCTATAACCAGATAGTTTAGACTCAAGTTTTTCTTGCACTTGACGTAGAACCTCTTGGTCTGTACGTTCACGAGCTAAAGGATTGCTTCCACTCTCGTCTTTACACTCTTTCTCAATATTCTGCTAACTCTCTAATATCTCCAGCTATTGATAATTTTTAAAGATTTTCAAGAAATCGTTAAGTACTAAGAACACTTTTTTCTAAGAAAACCTGGATTAACAGGAATTCAATGCATTGTTAAAAGTTGAAACTTATCTATAATGCACAAATTTTTGCCTTCCATTGTTTGTCATGAGACATATATTATTGATCCGTGCATAGCATTGGTGCATTGCGTGTTGACACTATTGCACATAACAATGAATGTCGATTTTAATCAATATTTATTAACTTTTCGAAATCTGAAGTAGACAGTGACTTCCCTTATGCTTTGAAGTTAAAGTATGCAAAATTTCATCAAGATCGGAAAAAAAGAAAGAAACAAACAAAGAAACTAACAAACAAACAAACAAGCCAACAAAGAAACAAACCCACAAACAAATAAACCCACAAAAAAACATCCTTGTTTATATACATAGAAGATAAAAAACAGTTTGTCTATTCTACTCTACCATTACATGACTGCAAAATTGACAAAAATTAAATGAAAATAAGACCCACCTTTTTTAGAAAAAATTTTGAAGTAAATTTAGAATTACACTAGCAGATGTACCTAGCGTTGCCCGGGATAATTACACTTGTAGGTAAAAAGAACAATCTCAAAAACGTAAATTATAACTCCCAATTGGTAATATAATAACCCAATCAACACAACACAGAGCAAAGGAACTATCTATTTTACGAAAAAAACAAAAAACAGGAAGTCTAGGTGATATACCGGGACAACACGCCGCTTCTGATTTCATAGGATAGCGCATAAGAGTCTCAATAAACTCTAGCAATGTTAAGATAGGTAATATTCGAACCGGAAATTTATCTAAACCCTTCCTGACTTGCCTGACCACTGCGGAGCATCACAAGAAACCTTGCACTCAAGTTGTTCTTCTTTTTTGACTTAAAAGCACTTGCTCTTTTAGAAACTCTCTTTTCCAAATGTTTCAAATGCCCGTATAGCTTATTCTGTTTTGGTTGAAAAGATTCTCTGAACAATACTCATTCTTTCTCTTTCTTTTCTAAACGCATAATTTTTTGCCAGTCTTCTGGACCCTTGAGCGGAACTCAAGGGAGACATGCATGATCATTTTGCCTCATCAAGAGATGCTGCCTTATAAATGTTTTATTACTGCATCATTACTTCAGGCTCACTTTCAATGACCGCATTATCAGCATCTCAGGTTCCAAAATATACAAATTTCCCACAAAATATAGTCAAAATTTACTTTTATATAATGCATGGATCTGATATGCTACCAAATAAGCTAGGTGATAACCCCAGGGTGCCTCGGACTGCGTTTATGATTAAATTTTTGCAATATCTTAGAAATAAACAAATGAAAGCGCTTAAAATTAGTACAGTCAAATTTCTTAATAAAAAACCGAAAAAAATTTTTTTAAAGGCTCACAATAAATGGATCTTTCCAAGGATGCCACTGCTAGTTTAAATAATTTCTTACTC